>JALPQI010003159.1:0-83498 GCA_025490895.1 Thaumatotibia leucotreta | reverse complement strand
ATCGGAAGGCTGCACCTCAGCTTTTGAGTTTTAACATTCGCTCGACTGCAACTCGCTTCTCTACTCACACACTGAATAATTATACTATCATCAGAATTATTTAGATTATTACGAATTTAGTTTTTTTAGGGTTCCATAGCCAAAATGGCAAAAACGGTACCCTTATAGGTTCGCCTTATCCGTCTGTCCGACTATCCTTCTGTCCGCAGCATAGCTCAGTGGCCGTTAATACTAGAAATCTGCAATTTGGCACAGGTATACATATTAGTCATGCCAACAAAGTGGTACAATAAAAACTAGAAAACAATTTTTTTTTTCGGGTACCTCCCCAACTGGTGAAGTGGGGATGTTTTTTATTTGCTGTAATCCTATAGTGTGGGGTATCATTGAAAATGTTTCTTAAAAAGAATAAGGGTCTTAAAAGAAAGTTTTTTTTTAAAGTCAATATTTTCGGAGATAAACGCTTCAGAAGAAAAAAATTGTGTCCCTCTCACTTTTGATCCGTAGGTCCAAAAATATGAAAAAAATCATGAAACTGGCTTATAGAATATACTATAAAATAAAACTGTTTTAATAATAATAATAATAATAAAGTCTTTTGTCAGGAGGCAACAAAGTGCGCGCCTTCAACGCCTGGGTAATACCCATACTCACATACTCTTTTGGCATACTAAGGTGGACTCAGACCGAGCTGGACGCCCTGGATCGAAGGGTCCGTACACTGCTTACCACACATCGAATGTTACACCCGCGCTCATCAGTTATGAGATTGTACATCCCGCGTAAATGTGGAGGCCGCGGCTTCTTAAATGCCAAAGACCTCCACAACCGCGAGGTGTACAATCTTAGAAACTATCTTCTTAACAATGAGTGCGGGGATGCATCGAGATGTGGTGGCAGTAGACCGGAACCTCACGCCGCTCTCCTTGGCAAAAGAGAACTGGCGCAGACCTGTGGTGCTAAGCACCGAGGACCGCAAGGCGGTATGGAAGAGCAAGGAGCTACACGGGCGGTTCTACAAAGCCCTCACGGGACCTGACGTAGATCTGCTCGCGTCGGTGAACTGGCTACGATTCGGGGACCTCTTCGGAGAAACCGAGGGTTTTGCCTGTGCAATTGCTGACGAGGTTATCATGACGAATAACTACCGGAAATATATCCTGAAGGACGGTACGGTCGACATTTGTCGGGCATGCCGCCGTCCCGGTGAGTCACTCAGGCATATTATTTCCGGTTGTTCTCAGATTGTTAACACCGAGTACTTGCACAGACACAACCTCGTAGCCAGGATTATACACCAGCAGCTTGCTCTTCAATACGGCCTCGTGGGCTTCGAAGTGCCTTACTATAAGTACACACCTGCGGCAGTTCTCGAAAATGGTCGTGCCACGCTCTATTGGGATCGATCTATCATCACGGACAGGACTATTGTAGCCAATAAGCCTGATATCGTGCTGATAGATCGATCGCAACGCCGGGCAATGCTCATCGACATCACCATCCCCCATGACGAGAACCTCGTGAAGGCCGAGAAGGACAAAGCCAGTAAGTACCTTGACTTGGCTCACGAGGTAACCGACATGTGGGACGTTGATTCGGCGATCATTGTGCCGATAGTTGTTTTCTGCGAATGGTCTCATAGCGAAGAGCCTCGATCAACACCTCAAGAGGCTCTCGCTAGGTGGTTGGATCAAGGGTCAGATGCAGAAGGCGGTAATCCTGGACACGGCGCGCATAGTCCGGCGGTTCCTCTCCCTGTAGCCCTAACCACCGGCAGCTTGGGCCCGCTCCGCTGCCGGCGGCCCTCTAGGTTAGGTTTTTTATAATGTGTTTATATGTTTTGTATCTTTTTTGTATGTTGTATTGTATTTTACTTTTATAATCATATTGTAAAACACCTAACCCGAGACGCATAATAAATAAAGAGGAATAATAATAATAATAATCATAATAGTTTTAATAATAATAATAATTAAGAGTCTCTCGCTAGATGGCTGGGTCAAGGGTCAGATGCAGAAGGCGGTAATCCTGGACACGGCGCGGATAGTCCGTCGGTTCCTCTCTCTGCGACCTTAACCACCGGCAGCTTGGGCCCGCCCCGTTGCCGGCGGCACCCTAGGTTAGGTTTTTATAATGTGTTTATATTTTATATTGTTTTTGTATGTTGTATTGTATTTTACTTTTATAACCATATTATAACAACCTAGCCTAAGAAAATATTGAAATAATAATAATAGTAAAGCTTTTATTGCATCGTCCCCAACATATCTGCTTTGCCCGAAGGTTAACCGATATAAAATGCTTTTAAGCATTGAATTCGCTTTCTGTGCTTATAAAACTTAATTAAATAAATACATTATAAATATTAGATGTCATATACCAAAGAAAAACGACCAAGATCACCTATGTCCGAGGTGGGGTGGGGATTAAAAGTACAAATCAAAATATTTAGTTAATAAATAATTTGATTTGTGTTTTCACAATATGTTAAATAAATACATATTGGACCCCAGTCTGTACTGGTCAGATTAGGTGGGTTTACTCTTTTCTTTAAGAGGAAAATGGGAGCTACCTTTTACTTTTACGATATTCAAACGTGTTCCCCTGTTTCTTCGCGGGATATTTATTGACATTTTAGCAAACTTTCTATTACAATCAAATCTACTTTTGTCATGCGCGGTCCATGCCATTATCGGTATGATGAAAACAGAAGAAACCGGTTAGACACCACCTGGCGGCACATTATCTCACGACACTTAGAACGTAGGTAAATAGGAAAACGATGTGAGGAGGCGGAAGAAGCCTTAAAACAATGATTTTCAAAGTTCACTGAACGAATGCTTGATTAGTTTATACACAACACCAATTATATTTCTCATTTCCATCATTTTACATCAAAGAAAGTTTTAATTGTATCAATTTCAATATGTACAGGTAAAGAAGATATTAGGGCTCGAATATTATGTTATAAAATTATATTTCATCATTAACGGCTGAATTGTAAAAATAGACTTCACTTTATTTGGGGCTCGTTCATTTTATAGCACGCACTTCATGACCTTTGCTTATACTAGAACGGTCTATAAATGCCCACAATAACAGTGCCTCGGGGCAATAATGGCTCGAATCATTCTCATTTATTCAAATTTAAGTTGGTGGATAGATATTGAATTGGTGGTGGCGTTGTGAAAGTAGGTAAAATTAAGTTACACGTTATTCCTCTATCTGTGGGTTTTTTCTTCAATAAATCACTTAATTAGGCTAATATTATTGATGAAACGACGACGCTTTAGTCTAGCGTATGACCTTGCCTACGTGAGTTCACATTGTGGCATGGACCCCTTTTAGAGGTCCGTATAATGAGGATGACAAAATATACCCTAGGAACGTTACTATGGAATAGGTTCCGCAGTCCGTCTGTTCTTGCCGTGTGGTGACGGCAGCACGAATACATATGTCACCAGGTCACCACCCGAACTCTTCCCGCGGGTGTTGTAAGAGTCGACTAAGGGATTGAAGTGTCACTAACCATCCTTTGATTTGATTGATGATGGGCAGCAGCGTCATCGTAGTGTACACAGTACTGCGATCGCCAATCCGCTTGCCCAGCGTGGCGATTATGGGCATTTACCTCCTAATACGTCTATACGCATAGTTAATAGGAGAGGCCTACTTCCAGCAGTGGACTGAGACAGGCTGATGATGTATGTATGATGTCCGTCTGTTCTTTTAGCAGGTTAGTTATGAAATACTTCTTATTAATACCGCTGTAGCAAATGTGCGTAATCAATGTAATATGCATTAAGTATTGTATTTTAACATTAGTTGAGCATTATGAAAAATTTTTAGATACAGAATATGTTTAAAAATATCGGATTCTTCTAACATATAATATTGGATATTAAATATACTCAACTGTAAAAATTTAAAGGAATTATTTGATGGTGCAGACAGAACCCTTAATATGAGGTGGAATAAACGTCCTTTCGGAATCTCTAGAACGTTATACTTACTTATGAGTGTTACCACCGGTTCAAGGTAAGTATGTACTATGTAAAAAATATGACATGTATTTTAAGTAAACGTGGGCACTTACCTATACAGCGCGTTATTGACAAGCCCATTGACAGCGGGATTTGGGAGTAATTTTCTCATTTCATATCGATATCAAAATAAACAGGCTATCAACTTGACTTATATTAATTACCAAGTCATTATTAACAGTGGAATACTAACTAAATAATATAACAATAATCGGTTCGTTTACTTGCTGCCCTATCGAGTATAAAATAAACATCAATAGTCTAAATACGTCAATTTGATTTAAATGGATGTACAATGTACATTAGTTAGTAACAAAATTGGATAAATATACCATTGACGTAATGTGAAAATGTGTAGGAGCGTGCATACATAATTTAATACCTGTTAGTGTACAAAACTGTCTTTGTACATTATTTATTATGAGACTGGCTGGCATGTTAGTAAAAAGTATAGGTACAGAATACGTATAGGTATATATAATAAAAGTAGAAAAACGTGATTATTGATTAAGACACAAGGATGGATGATTGTCAGTGTCACTCAGTGATATAGGTAAATAAACGTACCTACATACCAAACACATACCGTTTTTATATCCGACGCATACGTATACAGGATGATTACGGGGTTGTGATCCGAACTGTTAAAAATGTGTTTAGATGGTCTTTCTGAACAATGTTTCCCATGGGAACTACCTATATGAACAAACGTACTTTTTTACGACTAGTTAAGTTCAAGTATGAATGAACTCGAAAAAAAAATACTGATTTCATACTGACTGGTGCGGAAGTGTTCATAACTTCCAGTCTTTTTCATAATTATGTAAACACATTTGCAAGGAATTATGTAGTATAGAGAAACGTATACCTACATATATCATTAATATGTATACATTTCTCATTCCTTGCAAATGTGTTTACATAATTATGAAACGAGACTGGAAGTTTTGAATACTTCCGCACCGGTTAGAATGAAATCAGTAATTTTTTTTTCGTGATATTCATATTTGTTCCATGGGAAACCTTATTCAGAAATACCATCTTAACAACGTTTTTCAGTTGGGATCACGACATCGTAATCACCCTGTAGGTAGAGTCAAACCGAATCTATAGTTATAAATACAATACAATAACATCGCAAAACTTATTTCCCCTTTTAGATTCACTTTAGGCCGGTCCTACACATTGGATGCGAATACGAATTCAGGGTTTACGTAATAACGTACAGCACTGTCCGTGTTCGTCTGAGAGTACGCACACTGAATACGTTTAATCTCCGGCGCACTGCCTATTATTTAATGGTCACATCGAACTAGTTTTGTCTGCACATGATATATTATATATCACGAGAGTTTAAAAATCCCAGCAAGTCAGATTTTACTCGGATGGCGAAATTACGACACAGAATTATGGTGTAGGATATTAGGGTTCTTCAATAGAGAGTGAAGTAAATGATAGCGGCCAAGAGCACGATTGGTCGTGCCCCGTGCTCAAAAGCAATGGGTGCACGTTTGGATTTATTTTTTAATAATATTTAAAAATAAATCCAAAAGTGCAAATATTGTAAAAGAATATTATTCTTTTACAATATTTTTTGATGGTTCAGCTGTTTTCCTACTTATGCATGTACGTAACCGAAGACAAGCGCAGACCTAGAAAAAGATGTTTGTGGAAAACTAAATACAATCTGTATTTTCATTAGAAGCAAAAACAAGGAATAGGCAATAGCATCAGGTCCGTATGTTATTTTTCATCACACGTGTTCGGTAAGTGCGCCAATACGCTGCGGTGATGCGTGCCGTAGGCGTAGGTGCGTCATTACGTCCTAGTAGGCCGTTAAGGATTTTCATACAACATTACGTCGCACTAGCGCGGTCCGGCGCACGCCGCGCGCCGCGCCGAGATTTCTTTTATGAAAATGATGAAGTTAAGTCATCCCTGATTTAGACCATTTTAGAGTAGTTTTGTGAAAATATATTGTTTTATTTACTTTTTTGCATCACAGGTGTGATGAAAAACATTGTGTGTACCACGGGCGGTACAATAATTATGAACTCGTGTGAAGTAAAGCCCGCGCCTTCGGCTTGGGCTTTACTTTCACACTCTTTCGCAAATTCTTACTTACCGCCCTAAATACACAATGTACTATTTCAACACACTTGCTCGTAACGTAGGTATTATTGAACCCCTCTCAGGCTCATAATCCAAGATATTAAGCACCCGTGCCTTCTTATTACGTTATCGTCCTAGTGCGGTAATAACATTAGGTACTCGACCAAGTATGTTTGCAAACATTTGCAAGGATTATGTCAAGTAGACAAAGCATTCGAATTTAACCAGGTCATGTTTGTTTATTTCTTAAATTAACCAAAGAGTTGTCATGTGGCAGAAATATCGGAATCCAGAAGATTATATCAAAATACTATAAAATATTCGTTAGTTAATAAATAAAATATTTCAACTGTGCCAATTTAGTAACTAATTATATTAAATGTAAAGTTATCGTATTTTTATTTTATGATAATCGATAATGATTCGCAGTTTTTTTATTGGCTGTTTGTCGATATGGAGCGTTTCAATAGTATTTTATATAATTGTAACAATATGAAGGCTATATAAGTTGAGTACCGGGTTTAGGTCACGAGGCTTGCCGAGTGGCCTAAGTAAGGTACGAGACTTATATTAGCCTTCATATTGTTATGATTGTATACAATACTTTTTCTATGACAGCCAAATACATACCTAGTATACCTACTCGAAAATAATAAAATGGGTTACATAACTACTTAAAGAATGAATAGGAATATTTATACCAATAAATACGTAGTTACACTTACGTAGTCACACAACTAAGAGTAAATAAAGTAAATCTATACATTTGTTCTTTAGTTTAAGTAAAATCCCATTATTCGATCATCAGTTCATCTGAATCACTCATAATTAATTAACTTTTGCACAATCACTTCGATCAAACAAACATAAACGCTACAATATTTTTACCAAGATTTACAAATTTCGAACACATTATGCCGATCATGCCATAGCCAAATAAAAAAAAAAGCTGGTTCTCAATTACGAAAAATGTGGTTACGTTTCTTGTTTGGTTGCTTCGAGGGCCCTGGACATTAATTCAAACGGCACAACGCTTCTTTCTCACCACTATTTATTTAATTAAATTCGCTTATAAAAACATGTTTATTATTGAAGATCTGTCAGTCGAGTGAAGTTTGAAGGCTCATCATACATAGACAATATGTATGATGAGCTTCCAAATTCAAATAGTGTTAGTCAAGCACGAGTCGATTGCTTGCTAACAACCTTCATAATAACACACCCCCTCAATCGACTCTGCTTGACGTATTATTACAAACACTTCTAATTACCAAAACAAAAATTTCCAAACATTACTACATCAGATTATAAAACAATTTTAAATAACAACATCAAATTAATCAAATCATAATCAAAGTTATTACCATTCTACTGTCCTATTCAACAATTTCGAATACATGTCTAAAAACCGTTTTCAAATTCTTACATATTCACTCATCGCTTCTACTCGTCAACACGTAACGATTAATATGTAAATAAATAAATTTTGTCATTATTCAATTCAACTCGCCTCATATTCCTCATATTTCCTCCACCGCTCGACACATCGTACCAATATATAAATAACTACTAATAACCTTTATCCTCTATTCATCTTCTCGACTTTACTGTTTTCTCCCACTCGACACATCAATCTCCTCCTCAATTATAAAATACATACAATATAATACTTCTTATTATCCCACTCGATACGACCTTTATTATTACATACTTATACTATAAAACATCTCCTCTACTTTTATTTCTCTCCCACTCGATTCATCAATCTTCATTATTACATACTTATACTATATAAAATATTAAAAAAAAAAAATTAAACCGCCTTCAAAAATTCGCCCGAACTAAAAAGTTAAAAATAATTTTATTTCCTACTTCTTAGGATTTCCTACCCAAACCTTTAAACCTTTTACCATATTCATTGAAATAAAATATTATGGCTAGGTATACTACAGATTTCTTAGAAGTCGGTGCCAAGCTAAGTACGTTCATAGGTATATATTAGATAGAGCTTTGTAACTTACTGTCACTCCGATTATGCTTTTATCAACAGAATAGTCTGCCTCAGTCATTTTGATGAAAGCATAACCGGAGTGACAGTAAGTTACAAAGCTCTACCAAATACATAATACTCGCGAAGTGAACATATGTGGCTTGGCACCGACTTCTAAGAAATCTGTAGTATACCTAGCCATAATATTTTATTTCAATGAATATGGTAAAAGGTTTAAAGGTTTGGGTAGGAAATCCTAAGAAGTAGGAAATAAAATTATTTTTAACTTTTTAGTTCGGGCGAATTTTTGAAGGCGGTTTAATTTTTTTTTTTTAATATTTTATTTTTTGCTTTTTAGTAGTGTAATTTATAAAAAATAGTTATTTAGTATGCTCTTAATACTTGTAATTAGAATGTACTGCACTGTAGTAGGCCAGAAAACCCGAACTGGCTAACTTATATGAATATAAAACAAACTGTCTGTGCGATATTCAAAGAATTATCCCATTATCAAGGAGCTATACATTGTATCATCAGCAGGTATGAATAATTTCAAAGATTATTGGTAACAGCCTTAGCATGCCTATTTAAAGAATCACTAACCGGTAACCGGTAACTACTAAGCTTAGTAAGCAAATACTTGAATAGATTTCGAAAATGTATGACAGTTGTTATATTCAAAGAATTATCCTCCAATTCCTAATCGTGAAGGAGTTATACCTTTCATCATCAGCTCACCAACATGAGACTATGACCACCTAAAGGCATATACTCGAATAGCTTCCAAAATATATGAAATATGATATATTTAAGAATTATCCCCCAACTCCTAATCTCTAAGGAGTTGTACCTTCCATCATCAGCTCACCAACATGAAAGGATGACCACCTAAAGGCATTACTCGAATAGCTTCCAAAACACACGAAATATGCTATATTTAAAGAATTATCCCCCAACTCCTAATTGCTAAGGACTTGTACCTTCCATCATCAGATCACCAACTTAAGATGTTCATGACTAGACGGAAATACTTCATTAGTCTTCGAAAATAAATGAAAAATGTCATGTGTGCCTACAATATTTGAAGAGTTCCCTCGATTTCTCCAGGATCCCAACATCAGATCTGGATTTGGTGACAATGGGACCAACTAGAAGGTATACCCTTTCAAACAAAAAAAGAATTTTTCAAATCGGTCCACGCGTCTTCGAGTAATCGGGGAACATACATAAAAAAAAAAAAAGATTTCGACGAATTGTAAACCTCCTCCTTTTTGAAGTCGGTTAAAAACATCTCCTCTACTTTTATTTTTCTCCCACTCGATACGTCCTCCTCATTTATTAAATCATACAATATAAAACTTCTTCGTCTTTTATTATTTCTCTCCCACTCGATACATCAATCTTCATTATTACATACTTATACTATAAAAAAACATTTATACTATAAAACATCTCCTCTACTTTTATTTCCCTCCCACTCGATACGTCAATCTCCTCCTCAATTATAAAATACATACAATATAATACTTATTATTCTCCCACTCGATACGTCCTCCTCATTTATTAAATCATACAATATAAAATATCTTCGTCTTTTATTATTCTCTCCCACTCGATACGTCCTCAACCTCATTCCTCGTCAACCTCAAATGAAAATGAAAATGAAAATGAAAATTTATTAATAACAATGGTTACAGGTCAATATTTAGTATCATTACATTATATAATTATAAAATGTATCGCTATAAAATATAGATAGGTATTATAATGTTAAAGGCATTTCAAAAAAATCGTTATATGTGTAGAACATTTCTGAGATAAGCCACTTGTTAAGTTTAGATTTAAAACTAGCGGTGGAAGTTGCATCTCTGACACACTCCGGGAGGCGGTTATATATCGATGGTCCGAGACAATAGACCGATTTCGCCGACTTAGCTAGTTTGTGGCGCTCTGCTACTAGTCTGTCCGCGTGTTGATTGCTACGCAGGGGGTATTTGGCATTCGAACCTCTGCATTTGAATAGATGTCTATTGACGTACGTGAAAATAGACACCTGTTGTATAAGTATGCACGGAAGGGGCATGATTTTAAAATCTATAAAGAGATGGCGGGCAGGGGCGTCGTTGGGCTTACCGGCCATGCCACGGAGTGCTAGCTTCTGGAGGGAGAAAACGCGGTACCAGTCGGCGGCGCGTGCCCACAGCTCCGTGCCGTAAGTCAGCAACGAGTGAACCGTTGCGAAGTAACATTGCCGCACTGCATCCCGGCCGGCTGTGCGCGCTAAGCGGCGCAGCGCAAAACAAGCCCTACCAAGTCGGCAACATACCTCATCTATGTGCTGCCCCCATGTGAATGCGCTGTCAATGTGGAAACCGAGTAAACGGGTACAGGACACTTGCTGTATGGGGGAGTCATCTACGCACACAAGTAAGTTATCACTCAGGTGACCGTTTAGTTTTACGTTCATGATGCAGGTTTTGGTTTTATTTAGTGCTAACCCGTTTGTCCTAAACCACTCGTTAAGTTGACATATCACGTTGTTCGCGGAAACCCTCAGTTGATTTTTCGTGGGCGTGCTTATAACTGCCGTGACGTCGTCGGCGTACATGTAGACGTCAGCGCCTTTTATTGCCAGCGGTAGGTCGTTGAGGAGTATGCTGAAGAGGGTATTTGAGAGGCAGGACCCCTGCGGAACTCCTAGCAGGTTATGGCGCTCGGACGATTTCACGCTACCATGTTCACCCACGACCACTTGAGTTCTACCGATCATGAACGAGAGTAAAAGGTTAAGTGCAGGACCACGGATACCGTAGTGCTCGAGTTTATCTGCCACCAATCTATGGTCAGCGGTATCGAAAGCGCGTGAGAGATCGCAGCAAACAATAGCCACGTGGTGTCCTGCCTCGCGGGCGCGTAGCGCGCAGTGTGTCACCTCCCTTACCAGGTCGGTCGTCGAACGGCCCTGGCGGTAAGCGTACTGGCTGTTCGATAGAACGTTCCTAGAGAACCAAAATGATAGCAACCTATTGTTTAGGCCTACCTCGAGACATTTACTTAGGGCTGGCACTCAATTATTATATTAAATACATACACTATAAAACAAATACCTCCATCTATATTTATCCTTTAAACTTCTTCTTCTCGACTCATTTTTACTGCCACTCGATACATCGTCCTTCTCAATTATTAAAACCATACATTATAAAAATTTCACACACCACTGAAAAATATACCTCTATCTCAAATAAATAGACACTATAAAGAAAAACACCAACTACTAATAATAAACACAAATACAAAATAATACCATTATCTCAAAATAGACATTTAGAAAAGAAAAGAACACTTAAGGGTATAAATCAAAAAATTGACGAATAATGATTCAGTTACTATCACATACACCCCCTTAAGTGAATCATTATTAATCACCCCCTTAATTCTTACTTTATTTTGTTCTGGAATCCTTAAGTCTTCTTTCAGTATACATTTACAAACCCGATTAAATATAAAACAAAGAACCCCACATTTTCCGAAAAAAAAATGTGTACTGTTCACTTTAGCCCGCACTTAAACTACACTCAACAACTCACTTTAATCACTATATTTCGCTTTTCATCTTCATCATTATTTAAAAATCTTCATTCCCATCATAAAATACATCTAAAAATACATCTTCATTTGTTTCACCTTCATTTGTTTCATTACTCAATTGTTCTCAAATGAACATCGCCTTCTCGAAAATTCTCCATATTTCTTCTACTTTTATCTCTTTCTGATATTTCTCCTTCTCGAACATTTTATACATATACCACTTCTTCTTTCAACTTTTCTTATATATCTCCTTCTCGATTTTTCTACTTCTTCCTATTCTCCTCAATTTTTCTCCTACTCGACCTTCATTGACTCTTCCAACATAATCTTCTTCCTGTCCGCTATTTTCTTTGTGTTCTGCCTTCCGTACCTGTTTCTTGAATCTTTATCATATAATGTCCAAAGTCCTCAATTCTTTTCCGTCATAATTTTCTTCATTTACATATACGTGCTCATCTTCATAAAAAAAAATTGACTTGCGGTTTTCCTTGACTCGTTGCTATGCTTATTTTGTAAACAACCTTCCGTTGCTATGGTTAATTTTGATAAATATTGACATGCCAAAACTAAAAAGCTAATACGTAAATGCTTTCACAATTATTGTCTCCTTCCTTAAAGTTCCAAAGGGCCCATAACCTCTTGTTTGGTTGCTTCGAGGGCCCTGGACATTAATTCAAACGGCACAACGCTTCTTTCTCACCACTATTTATTTAATTAAATTCACTTATAAAAACATGTTTATTATTGAAGATCTGTCAGTCGAGTGAAGTTTGAAGGCTCATCATACATAGACAATATGTATGATGAGCTTCCAAATTCAAATAGTGTTAGTCAAGCACGAGTCGATTGCTTACTAACAACCTTCATAATAACAGCGTTCAAGAATACCTAAATGTCAAATGTAAAAATAATAAAATTATATGATAGAATTATGGTTTTTACCTTCGTCTTGTAATATCTAATTTATTAAAACGCATTTCAGATTATTTTTACATGTTGATTTAAATCATGAAACTAAAAATTAAACCTATTTTTAAAAAGCAACTTACTACTGCAAATGAAAACAAACCTGATACATGTAAGTTGTCCTTAGAAAAAAAATTAACAGAACTCCTATAGGTATTCCTATGATTACTGCTCAGCAGTTATCATATGAACCTATAGACAAATAGACTTTTTTATCGATCAAATGACGTTAATTTGGATAACGCTGACAATCATCTAATTGACAGATTTAAGTGCTGGAGTACAAAAAATTCCTTAGGTATGCGCTCGCCGTATTATACCTAGTTACCATTTCATTTGTTATTTGGAGTGAATTTCAAATGTTGGTTGCGTTTATTTTGTTGTGTTTTCTGTTATTACTTTAATGTAAATTGTGAATTTCAAGTAATGAACAAGAATAAAATAAAAAGATTGAACGTAAATTTGCTATACCTATATAGTGCCTAAGTAAGTAGTAATTACCTAGTAACAAAATTAGTAAAAGTGTTACTAAAAGTCAGTTATTCTTCGCACGTGTTTTTAAAAACGTCGTATGAAACTCGTGTGCATTCATCAATACACTCTCTGCTATCTTATGCGCGCTCCCTTACAGCTCGCTCGCACAATACCGCCTTGAATGTGATTACAGTCGAGTGCATTAATATATAGACACATTTGTAAGGGGTCAGTATGGAGAAGTGTATATCCTATATTAATGCCCTTGACTGTACCTACTTAGCACATTTGTATCGCAATGTACTATTTCATCACACTTCCTGTCTAAGCGCGCCATTAATAGTGCATGCATAGTGGGAGCAATAGAAATGTCAGTACGTCATTTAATAATATTAATAATGTTTTGTCTTAAAAAATATTTATTTGTCGGCAAGGGTGATGAAAAACATTATATGCATCACGGTCGGTAAGCGGAATACTAACTCGAGTCATTAATAGTACATTGTGCATCAAGGGAGGTAAGTACGGAATTATTAACGAGAGTGTTAGAAGCCCGACGCCGTTAGGCGGAGGTCTTTTATGACTCCAGTTAGTATTCCGCTTACCGACCGTGATGCATACAATGTTTTTCATCACACTTGCCAACCAAAAAATAAGTTTTAAGACATAATATAATTTTCACCACACTGCTCGTAAACACGCTGTTTGTCCTTCAATTTCAGAGCGCAAAACTGTGTTTTAATCTCTAGAGGTTAAAGTAATTTTTTTTTATCTTCTGGGTAGACTAATAACTTATACGGCCTGAGAGTGCAATAAGCTTTTTGACGTTTGAACTAGATAGTACGTTCGAAAACTCAATAGTTTCAAACAGATTCATACACAATGAACCTTTCATAATATTATATTCATAATATTAATTAAAAGTTCTAAAAATACAACAAATAAAAACAATAGGAAAATAAAAGTGTTGACACTGCAAATTTCAGAACGCATCCGAATATTTTTTTCTTTTAAAATATAAACGAGTTCGGTCGTGTTTGTTTTCTTTCACTCTTAATTTTCAAGTTTTCGGGTAATTGCGAGATGCGAAAGTGGGATGATTCCGAAAATCACAGAAAAATCGCCAATAACTACATGAGGCTCATTTTGGAATTATCCTGAATTTTGTAGCATTGCCACGCCAAGATAAATATTTGAGGTTATTGTTTTATTATTTGTTGATTTGTTTATTTTTTGGAAGTTGTGGACTTGTAAATAAATACCTTCTAATTTGTTATGTTTGAGTTTTATTTCGCATGTTTTCTCGCTTTAGTGTGGTGAAAAATGTTGTGTTTCACTCGGCAGCAAAGCTTGTTCAACTCTCGTGCCTTAAAACCCTCGCATCGCTCAAGATTCCATTTTATGAACCACTCGCTGCGCTCGTGATTCAAATTCTGGAATCTTTCGCTTGCTCGGGTTTCAATATTTGGACGAGAGTTAAACAATCACTTTGCTCCCTAGTAAAACAAATAACTATAAATGACGTACTGACATTTCTATTACTCCCTAGGGAATTTCACTTTCCTATTACTCCCGCTACGCGCGAATGCAATGGCGCGCTTAGACAGCAAGTGTGATGAAAAAGCCTTTTCTAACACTCTCGTTAGTAATTCTTTACTTACATCCCTTGATGCACAATGTACTATTTCAACACACTTTAAGGCTCATAATTAGGGTTGCCACCTTTTTATAAAGCCAAAATAGTATTTTTATGAAAAAGTAAAAAAATAGTACACCTATTTATCAAATTGCGAATCCCGCGGATGCGTTCCGTTTCAAAATTCCAAGCAATCACAAAATTGAAGCCGCTGGCGGTATAATAAAAATATAGTATTTTACGTACTATATTGTTATTGTAAATTATATAGTACAGTCGAGTGAAATAAAGTACGATAATATATATATAGTACGCGTGGCAACCCTCCTCATAATCCAAGATATTAAACACGTGTGCTTTTTCATTAAGTTCGTCCTAGTGCGGTAATAACATAACCCGACCAAGTATGTTTGCACACATTTGCAAGAATTAGGTATGTCATGTCAGATGAAGCACTCGAATTTAGCCAGGTTATTTTTTTTTTTTTAATTGACAAAAGAGTTGTCATGTGTCATGTGGCAGAAATAGCGGAAACCAAAAGATTATTTAAAATATTATACATGTTCGTAAATACATAAATAAAATATTTAAATGGTGCCGAAATGTTTAACTAATAATATTAAATGTAAAGTTATTGTATTTTTATTTTATGATAATCGCTAAGATTCGCTTTTATATATTTGCATTTTGTCGATAGGGATGCTGCCTTGGAAATTTGCGTGCGTTTAAAAATTATTTAAGTAGATACGCACCGTATTATAGTTACAATTTTATTTGTAATTCGGAGTGGAGTAAATTTCAAATGTTTGTTGCATTTATTCTGTTGTGTATTCTGTTATTACTTTTATTATTTAGATATTTAGATGTCCCAAGATATTTTATATAAATTGTGAACCTCAAGTAATGAACAAGTGTAAAATAAAAAGGTAGAATGTAAATTTAAAATAGTTAGTAGTAATTACCTAGCAACAAAGGTTAGTAGAAGTCAGTTATTCCTCGCAAGTGTGTTGAAAAATGTCGTATGAAACTCGTGTGCATTGATTATTACATTTATTACACTCCCTGCTATCTTATGCGCGCACAATTACCGCCTCGAGTGTAAAAAGTAAAAACCAACTTAGCACACTCGTATCATAATGTACTATATTTTCCTAATATAATATTTTTATTAGATAATTCAGTAAACTTTCCCTAGGTTACTTAGTGGGTCAACTAACGTCCTACTATTACTATATATGATTTAAAATATAATGAACTAAAATATGGGAGCCCAAAACGCCGGCAAATCGTTGAACAGACTACCATGAGCTAGCACGGCGTTATTAACGCGCGTTTACTTTCTATCCGGCTCGCTCGCACTAATACGCGTGTGCAAGCGGGATGGGTGGAAAGTAAACGCGCTTTAATAACGTAACGGCAACTCATGGTAGGGATACATGTCAATTACTTTGGACTAGCTAAGATGCGAAAAGTAATATCTATAATGTATGGATGATGATGATGATGATTAATGTACGGAAATCATCACGTGATTTTCGTTTCTAATACATTATTCTTTTTCGCTTATCGTCATCGCACTGCATCGTAAATTGACGTGGAGTCACGAGCCTCAGCAATAAGGGTGATTACGGAGATTATCAAAACCCGTATAGCATATACAGTGTCCCACAGCTGGACAACGGTTTCCCTTCTGGATGTCCACTTGTCCAGGTCGTGAGCATTTGTGGCCAGTCTTTAAGAACTGATCATCCAGTTACCTCTCTGTCTAGGCCTGCCATGTTCAATATGTATTGTTCACATTTTATGGTATCGAAAACATGTTATAGAAAAATCTAACGACTACGCAGTCTATTGGTATCCAATTCCATATAATAATCATTCATTCAGGCGGACCATAACTATCGTTATTACAGAGGACAATAAGTTACTAGGACAATGGAGGCACAATTTTCTGACGATATTTAAGTCTCTTGTTACACATTGTAACTATGCCGACCCACCACCTATTTCTAAAATAGGTTCAAGGTTAGAAAATGTATAACAGTCAATGTTGGTTTTGGACGTCCAACAATGGAATAAAAGTCATTGAACTCGATAAAAACTTTTGTAATGTTTATGGGAAATTGAAATAGTACATGCATGTATACTTAGGTACAGGTGTAGTGAGAAATTACTTGCCTTCGGAAACGTTCGTAAACACATGCTGTTTCAGGCAGTGTCACCGAGTCTGACTGAAGTAGCATGACAGCTATTACTGTCAGTCTCAGTGAGATAGACTGAAACAGCATGACGTTGACGAACGTTTCCGAAGGCAAGTCATTTCTCACTACATCTGTACACCTTACCTACAAACAATGTACTATTAATTTTATCCTAGTAGTGATCGTGATATTATCTAAATGAATTGTTTGAACAAAAGCAGCTTCTCCCATTGTTTTAAAGAAAAAAATAGGGCGATTCTTGCTGGCGTGGAAAAAGTAGGCACATGTCCAAATATACAGAAATTAATTGCTTGTTTGTACAAGTTTTATTTTGCAACTTTATAGTAACCCTTTGAATTTTGGGCATAGGTAAGTACCTACACAATTTTTGTAGGTAACGAGGATAGCAAAGTAACATCATAATATTGTTATGTTCTTATGTTACAATCAGTATCAAAGACGTTAGAGATTTCATTAATATTGTATTTGAAATGGTATAACGAAATGGCACTAACGTCGCCTTTCTTTAACCTTCCCGTAACAACACTCAAATATAAATATACAATATTAAGTCATTATTTATGAAATTAGCGTTTTGTATGGAAAATTTTATGAAAAGTCTATTTTCCATACAATGATTTTTGCTTGTATTTTTTTGATGTCAAAATCAAAATAAACCAAATTTTGCCAATGATATAAGACATTCTAAGGCGTGTTATGTATGTCTCTATTTCATAAAACAATGTACTATCACACGTTTATAACTATTCCAAACTTATGAACTGGCAGCATGGCTAGAGTTGTTTTCAAAGCTTATTTCAGAATATCACTTCATGATAAAAAACAGTTATTACTGTGAAAAAACCTTTGTTACATAGAGCACTATTGAAAAAAAAAAATATTTAAGTTACTCTTTAGATAATAAAATTGACCAACCAACTGAAGTCTTTGACCAAAAACGCCAATTTCATAGGTAATGACCCAATATTTATTTCTTCATAATGCTGAGGCACTGCTTAAATAACTTTGAATAGGCCTAAACTCTAACCTTCTAATTTGTTTTGAAGAATAGATTTTCATAAACAGGTTCATTACTGTTTAAATTTGTAAGGACAAGCATTCAAAATTACCCGGACGGTAACATCTTTAGATGAATTTCTAAATCATTTTTGAAAGGAGGAATTTAATATCAAATTTCTGTAAGAAATTATATTATACAGTTGACGAAATTATAAATCTTTAAATTAAATAAATAATACATATCATATGCCAAAGTAAAAATACACCGTTTACCAACATACGTCGAAGGTGTGATCCCACCTCATATATTATGTAGTAGTGTTACTATTTAAAAACACAAATCATACATATTTAATAAAGGATTTGATTTGTTTCACGAAAATATCATTAAATCCAATATTAAAAATTACATCAAAAATATTTAAAAACTCAACCTAAGTAGATTCGCTTCATGCAAAGTGTAGGTACCTAATAATAAAACCTTTTTTCTTGCAATATGCTACAGTATAAAATTATTCTATTAACTGATGACCTGGTGAGGGTCGCAGGAGTCCGCTGGATGCGGGTGGCGCAGGACCGGTCATTGTGGCAATCTTTGGGGGAGGCCTATGTTCAGCAGTGGACGTCTTTCGTCTGATATAATGATGATGATGATGATGATGATGATGATTATATTCTTCGGATAATTTTAAGCATGAAGTTACCAACATTGGGAATTTAATCATTTCAGATTGGTTAAGAGATTAAGATTACATTTCAATTCAATGCGCCTAATAGAGGCCACACGAACGACACTGTTGACTTCTCTATCAATGTTAATAGGTGAAAACATTGGCTATTGACATACTTGATTGAAAATTAGCCTACAGTGTATACCCAGTGCTGAGTTTACATTCACTTTACAATTCAGTTAACAATCCATTTATTGATTAAACATAATTAATGAGGTGTAATGCGGAAATGCAGGAGCTGAGGGTAACAAAATTAAATTATCGTTGAATTTGATATAACTAATACATTTTGTTAAGTAGGTAGGTTTGTAATGTAAACATGTCTAAATATGAATGCAATTTCACGATATCTTTCGATGTATAACACGTTCGATGCGGTAAGGAGTCTTTCGACCCCTTACAAAGTCACTAGGGCCGACTGTTGTTAGCGTAGCTACGATGCCAAACGTATCGAATCGCATCGACACGTACCTAACTGTGTCACTATCGCACTAATAAATAATAATAAAACTATAAATCATGAGATTCATGAGACAACCTCACACAAATCTGATGCAAATTGTGCGGAGCGGTGAACAGGGTACATAATTAATTTCGCGCCCTTATTTTATATCTGGCACCCTTATGTCTATGTACAACAACAATGTTTATGCTTCGTTTTTTTTAGCATTAGAAAGATCTTTGCAGAACGAGATATAAGGTTTTTTTACAGGCAAATTCTGCGGATCGAACAGTAAATACGAGTTATTAAATATCACGAATTTATTATCATGCTATCATAGACATGCTATATTAATACACATTACTCAGTGTTATGAACAGATAAGAAACATAATGTTAGTTAATTTATATTCTAAGATGAAAAGATAATAATTTTAATAAATTGCGTTTGCAATTTTTCATGGAAAGGTTGTACATTAAAAAACCTAAAGAGGCAGAGTTCTCACACAATTTTAACACCTTCCCGGACACTCAACGCCTATAGACGTGATTCCATTGTTCTTTCTATTGTGTCTGGAGTAGTGTCCGTGAAGGTGTTAAAATGTCACTGTCTGTCATTCGACTTCATATTGTTGTCGGTTGAGTCGGTTGTGTTTTATATTGCTGTTAGCTTACTTAAAGATTGTTGTTATCGTTTTTGTTCAATTTCGTTATTAATTGTTGATCTATTTAGATATTTTGTTTGTTGGTGCACATTTAAAATGGATGAAAGCAAAATCCTGTGACTACCAGTGAAAAGCGGATGGTGGTGAATATTTACAAATTAAGAAATGTGCCATAGAAAGGAATATCCCACTAAATCGGAACGTGTGAAAAAGACTGCTGAGACTTGTGGCATATCGTTGGCTACGGTATATAACATATTAAAGAAAATATATATTTTTAAACGAAAATAGATAATGTAATAGATAACACTGTGGAAAAAATTATTATAAACGTTGGTGGTTCCGAGTCCTCGGACTCTTCCACTGACAGTGAATAATATGTATGTCATCTGAGTTTTATTTTCTAATTTGTTACTAAATTCAAACTACATTAGAGCGTCCCAGACCGCCTATAATGGCGACAAATACTAAACGACGTCGCCGATGCGTAGGGTTGTCTTAATATTGTTATCTGCTCAGTCTTTATGACGCCGTGTCCGCTTTTATACCGATAGTTTTAATCCTTAAATGCATGACTTTTAAAAATATTGGGAGTGCATAATGTAAGCCAGATTAAATATGCGAATATTGTAAAATTTTAGACTCTAAACTTCATTAAATTCAGTAAATGTAAAATCGGTACGATATTAGTTACAAATAAAAAAAAATACTTTGTTAAAAACCGCCAAACACTAAACGAAAACTTTCAATATATACCTTTTTTAGGGTTCCGTAGCCAAAATGGCAAAACGGAACCCTTATAGATTCGTCATGTCCGTCTGTCCGTCTGTCCGTCTGTCCGTCTGTCACAGCCGATTTACTCGGAAACTATAAATGCTACAGTAACGAAAATTGGTGAGAATATGTGTTGTATGAACCGCTACAAGATTATGATACTAAATTGTAAAAAAAACCATTGGGGTGGGGGCCCTCCATACATGTAACTGAGGGATAGAAAATTTTTTTTAGTTATATATAAGTGTGTGGGGTATTAATAGAAAGGTCTTTGAAAATGATATGAAGGTTTATACATCTTATTTTTATTCAAGCAAATCGTTTTCGAGATATCAGCTCTCAAAGTCTGAAAAATGTGTCCCCCCCCTCTATTTTTTAAACTACGCAATATAAAATTCTAAAAAAAATATATGTTATGCACATTAATAAACTCTATCAACGATTTTTGGTTTGATTAAATTATCTCTTATAGTTTTTGAGGTAGGTTGATTTAACTGTATTTTTTTAATAATAAATTGATAATGGTACGGAACCCTTCGCGTGCGAGTCCGACTCGCACTTGGCCGGTTTTTTCTAAATTGCCGCCATCTTGCTTATAAAACACATAACTTTTTTTAAATACAGTTTTGCCAACAAATTAATAATAAATGTGAAAACTATGCGTTCAGCTATCGGTAAATATCAAATGATATGTATATACATAAGTTCCGAGAAATTCAGTGGTATCGGCCGAAATCGAAGAAGGAAGGTTTACGACCACTGCTTCTTTGTTCACCCGTTTGACAGATAATTCTAATCTTAAATAAAACGAAGTATAGGGGCCGATTCCAGTGCGGAGTTGAGCTTTGCTTGCTGCGGACTCTTAAGTGACTTTAGAGTGCAATAAATAAAATAAAAAAACAGTATCAAATATATGAATGTATTAATCTTTTATCTTAGTTATAGCCAACTGGTTTAGTAACTACAAATCATGATCACAAAAAAGTAAAACTCATACTTCGATCAATGGCTTTATGTGCGGTGCTGTCGGTGCCATAAATGCTAATGGCCAGGCGAGGGTCAAGCATAGCAAGCATTTTACTAAATCGAAGCGCTTACGAGCTTCATTTGTATTGTTTCAGCAATATTTAGATTTATAGTACGTGTCAGAACAGGTACAGGTAATTAAACCGATATGTATAATTATAGTAAATATAGCATCAAATACATACATTTTTTGACAAAGGAATCTAAAGCAAATTTCAAATATGGCCACAATTTTGAACGGCAATATACATCGAACAATAATGACTTTTCACGCCCTTTACATTTGGGAAGAATGCGGAACCGCATCTATTTTGAATAATTTATGTCTGACATAAATCTGGTTCTAATAACTTAATTAAACCGTACAAATTATACAAATAAAAGCTATAACATAAATAAACATTAAAATCGTTTTACACTGAATGTACGCAATTTATGAAAATACGATATAGCGCAGCGTTAAGGCTCATTAGATTCTACACAATAGAACATTATAATACGAGTGTGCTACGTTGATCATTACACGCAAGGCGGTATAAGATAGCAGCATGTGTAATGATCAGTACACGCGAGTTTCATACCACGTTTTTCAACACACTTACGAGGAAAAACTTAATTTTAGTAACACTTCTACTAACCTTCATAACTAGGTAATGACAATGACTACGTACTGAGGTAGGTAGTATCCCTTTCTAGGGCCGGATTTAGAAGTTGAGAGGCTTCGGGGCAACATAGGAGTGGAGGCCCCCTGGCCCCCAATTATTTTCCAAATAAAGTAGACAATTTTTTTCAGTCAAGTTTTTCAATATTTTTTTTATGTGGAAACAAGTACCTATAGATTATTTTATTATTTAACAAACATATACTTAAATATAATCGGAAACGAGAAGTATCTGAAATTAAATTTTAGCGTTATCGAACGGAATCTTACGAGCTTTTTTCGCCGAAAAATCGTTGATGATTTCGCTGAAATCCAGTTCCCGGAGTAGATAACTTTCAATACTCAGAGAAAGCTTTGATAGACGATTTTGTCCCATCGTGGTTCGAAGCCTACTTTTTATAATTTTAATTTTTGAAAATGAGCGCTCTCCCGTGCAATTTGATACCATCAAAACCAGATATATTCTCAATACAATTTCAAAGTTTGGAATACATTCCAAAACATGAGTATTCTAAAATTTTGTTCTTCAAGAATTTGGTAGTAAATAGGTCCAAAGATTGGTCTTTTCCATAGTCTTTTTTATATGAATCGATACATATTGAACCAACTCATTATCAAGACTAGGTTCTAAATCATCCTGATAAACTTTCACCAATGCCACTACTACAGCGTGCAAATTTTCCGCACCCATCTTGTCGATGTGATTGACGAATCCAAATCTCGAACATACAGTTTCATAAGCATGCAATCTTTCGGTAAGCGAAACGCATAGCTGGTCGACCACTGGGATAAAGGCGGATACTTTGTATTTCTCCTTCGGTGACAGATTTGCGTATTGTGCTTTCCCGCAATCAAGCGGATTCAACCTCACGTTTCTCACGGTGCGTGATTGTACGTATTTGTCAGTCTGAGATATTTTTTTGGCAGCTTCCTCATATTTATCGAAATCATCCCTTTTAGATTCCACGAATGATTTTAATGATTCTAATGCACGCATTGCCTATTCAAAAATCATTTGCGGGTCGTTGCATCATCTTGTTTGTAGCGTTGAATCGCTCAAATTTTCGCAAGTTCTTAGTTTCTTGGATGCATGTGAATGTATAAAACTTCTCCCGAAGTTCCCTCCTACAAGCACGCCGCTCAGTGGACACTTGTCGACGCTACGACGGATAGTACAGACAAAACTGGGGGAACCGGGTACCGCTGTATCGACACGCAAATACGAGGAATAGACTGCTAAAATCCGCAGAATATAGTATCAATTCCTATGGTGCGATTTAAATGTTTTATTTTATTATTTACGAAGATTTAGGTACATTATTTTGAAATTATCTTCTGGATTCCGACTGATTCTGCCACATCTCTTTCATGGATTAAAAAAGCTTAATAAATTCGAGTGCTTCATTTGGTTTACCCTTGAATCGCCGACAAACATTTAATCGAATATTGTTTCAAAGACAACGGATTCAAGTATTTTCATTCCATCGACAAGCCGTTCTGTCGAAGAATCGTTTCCAATAAGTTTAAATCAAGGACTTTTAATTGTACTTGAGTTATTTTGTTAATAGCTTATATATATCGAGGTTTTTAGATACGGGATTTTTTATTTCAATTTGTTTTAAATTTGGTAATATTTATTCCTCATAATATTATTTCAATTTGTAATATTTCGTTATCGAATCTAAACGCAGTCACATCGCAGTTTCTGGGTTGCAACAAAAAAAAATAACCTCGAAGACTAGTCTTCTAACCTTACCTATCCGAGTCGGATCTGTCCCGGAAGGTTTTGTTAGCTCGCTTCGCTCGCTCACTCGGCCATTTTTTTTCAAAATATTTATTTTCAAAACTACAATTTATGTACATAGAGATTGATTTTGGGGAAAAGTTTTAACTACAAAACATGCTTATTTTAGCCTATTCTGCACGCTAAATAAAAAAAAATACGTGTCGTAATGACACCAACATCCATCGATTTTTTTTAAAGTATTCAGCCCCCTTTGCTATAGTCCAACTCAGCTGACAAATGTACGACATATAAAAATGTATTATAGTAATATGAAGAATAAATGAATTTCATTGTTTAGTAGTTTAGAAAATTAAAATAATAATTTGAAACAAATTACTGACCAAGTGATATTCGTTGAATAGTTTTTCAGAGCAGTAATAGTACATTACTACCGAGGCCGCGAAGTGACTGGTTGCCGGCCGAATACATGTAGACGGCCGAGCGGAGCGAGGCCGGATAGTATTCGGACGGCAACCCGTCACTTCATGGCCGAGGTATGTATAATGCTTTTCTCAAACATGCAATGAAATGAAACAAAAAAATATATCTTCATTCTAAGAAATTATAAGTCAACTACATAACTTTACTGTCTTTGAAACACAACAAAAGTCAAATACTTTTTTTTATATTTTTAGTCCTTGTGGACAGGCGAAAGCACTAAGCTATACTGCCTTAAAAATCAAATACGACACCGACGCCTCATTTTTTTTAAGTTTGACATGTTTGAAAGGTGCAAATTTTTACTTTTAAAAAGCGGTATTAGACGATGCGGTCTGTTGGGTCCAATTAATCGCATAGGGTGATCGGGGCCGACGGATCGCACCGTATAATACTGCTTTTAAACATTATTTTTAGTAGTTATTGTACATATTTTAAGTTATATAATTTAAATACCTAATTATAACTGCAACAATTAGCCAATAATTTTTTTTAATACTAATATTACTTAGGTACAGATAATTATTGGCTAAAAGCCAAGATGCCAGGTCACAACCCTATGTCAAATGAAAATTAAAAAAGAGGCACTTGCCGGCCTAGGCCGGCAACGATGTACTTCCCGGCCACTTTTTAGGCACGTAACACCACAATTTCATTGCATGTTTGAGAAAAAGTTTTTTTCTCAAACTTGCTACGGAATGTTGATGTTACTTATGTTAAATTAAACCCGGAAATACTATGTATCCGGTGTCATGTGCTAAGATGATATGTAAAGAGATTTCATGTATTTATTTCACACCGAGGACTGCAAACAAACTGTCTTTTGTTTTAAAACGTCAAATTGTGACACTAGGTTTTCACATTCAGCCACAGAAAAAAAAATAACCACAAAACTAATATCTATACTAACAGGTAAAAGGAGACCTCAAACAGATTAAAAAAAAGTTAGGCGCGAATGTTTTTTTTTTAATGTTATACGATTCTGTACTATTGGTATATTTACAAATTAAGTAGTATGGTTCTGCGAAATCAGTCCGTTTTATTTCATGGCAAGTTTGAGAAAAGCACTATACAAATCTCGGCGAGAAACAGGGTTACAGGCCGCGTATCACTATCTGGCCTCAGTTCCTTCGGCCAGATATATCTACTTGGCCTGTAACCCTTCGTTTCCCGTCCTCTATAGTAATGTACTATTAATTGAATAGTATGTGTAACAAAAAAAATGCCAAACGATATTCCTAGTACTGAAGTTTCGATGAATCGTTGTCGATGATATGAAATTCGATTAAACGTTTGTCGGTAACACAAATGGACAGGACACCGCTTCATTTGCATGACGTAATCCTTGCAATTGTTTGCTAACATACTTGGTCGGGTTATGTTTATTAGTTATTACCTACCATATAAGGACGATAACGCAATAAAATGCACGCGTGTTTAATATCTTGGATTATGAGCCCAAAATTGATTCAATAATACCTACGTTACTAGCAAGTGTGTTGAAAAAAGTATTGCAATCGTTTGTCAAAAAAAATGTTCCTTTCAGAGAAAAATCTTGTGAAGATGCGTAGAGTCCCGAGTGTCCCAAAAACCCCTTTTCAGGGAATTCATACGAATATGAAATGTGCGAGAATTGAACTTCTTCAATGTTAACATTTTACCCGGCTCTAACTACACAAAATGTAGGGTAGGTAGTGGTTTTAAAATTGAAACATTGTAACCTACTTATATGAGGCGGATTCCTAAAAATAAATGACTTATCATTCCTCTTAATTAATCTGCACAATAAGTCTAATTTATTTAGCCAAAAATAGGGCTGTAACACTGGCTAGTTGCTGGCAATCTCTTCTATTTATATATATTCCAAAACGACCTATTTTAGAATGCCGAATTGTTCTACATAAGCATCGACATGAACACGGAAATTATCAATACTTTACTCAGTTCTTAACTTTCCTTGTTCTATCAGGTTTATTTAAGTACCTAACTAACAAACACATTATGACGCCGATCATTAGGTTACTACACATCCTCTTCAATTTGTTTGCTGGCCCGCCTTTTACCAATGTGGTATGATAACATCGTAAATTAACATCTTTAGTGGTTGGGCGAACGAAACACATAAAATTCTGTACCCGCCGAAATTCGACTGTTTAGTGTTTACATTACCAAACCTAAATGCTACCTATTACTGCTGAACTTCTTTTCATTTTAGAAATAAAAAATCAGGCATCCTAATTTATATATCTACAAGTATACGTTTTAGGGTACTGTACCCATGTATTATACCTGCATATTTAAGAACAAAATATTGAAAAACGAAATAGATAATAAAATTATGCTACTAGAGTCTATTCGTTTCTTTATTCCAGACAACTAGGTATATCATTCGTCAGTAAAAAAAAAGTAAACAAACCTAACAACTTGTATTATTCTATAATTATGTACTTTTATAACACAATCTTGATTTATTACCAACGTAAAACCTTAAACCTAGAGTTCACATACATTTTTAGTGTTTTGACCACAAAATTCTTGTCAACAAATAAATTTGGGTTGTGTTGTGGTGCCCTTAACTTTCATATGTCCACAGGAAAGATTTGTAACCTAAATCATACATAAAAATCAGTATGACACATATATGTGTCAGAGACGTCAAATACGATGGAAAGTTAAGTTTGGTATGGTAAGTTTGCTGGTAGGACCTCGTGGAAGGTCCGCCCGGATAGCTACCACCGTCTTACCCGTTAACCTGCCGCTAAATAATTAGTTAAGTACTGTGTTCCGGTTTAGGGGTAAGATAGCCGGTGTAATTACTGGCATAGAGGTAATCCATCTAAGTGCGCAGGGCTGAGAGCTCAGGTGTCTACCGTCGTCACATAAAAAAAAGTCAACCATATTGGTTTACATTTCTTTGGATACTACTGATGAAGGGCATAGCTAAATACGTGCCTACATCCTTTACGTTAGTTCGAATTTTATACAAGTAAAACCAGTATCTAATTATAGCTCATTTTAAAAGGTACAAGGAGAATAATATTGTATCGTGAAATCGCGAAACGTCTGGTTAACGTAGTTAACTCGAAAGCACTTGTGACTTACTCAGCATTGCGAACACATTGCGAAAACATTGTGAAAATTGCAATTCATCGACGATTTCGTCTGTCATCTCTAATCCGAAAATTCAACCATGGATGTTTCCCATTAAAGTTCAAACTTTAAAGTATTATGACTATGTACAGTCGAGATCAAAATTGCATGGACAGTTTATGCATGAATTCATTCATAAATCGTCCATGCAATTCTGAACGCCTGTACCTATTAGTAATGGCCTAATAGATAATTATGATTTATGC
Source organism: Thaumatotibia leucotreta (assembly GCA_025490895.1). NCBI lineage: Eukaryota > Metazoa > Arthropoda > Insecta > Lepidoptera > Tortricidae > Thaumatotibia > Thaumatotibia leucotreta. The sequence goes on along the minus strand of JALPQI010003159.1, from coordinate 55,587 downwards.
TTTAAAGCAATTTTTTTTATTACATTTCTACCTCGGTCGCGTTTTATAAAGTTACATTTTACAATTTCGCTGTTTCCCTCTCTAACGCACGCACATATTGGCTAGAAAGAGAGGCAAACAGCGAAACTGTAACTTTATAAAACGCGACCCTGCTGCTTGTAATTTAATTTCACAAAAGGAATTTACTCCTGTAGGTACCTACGAGTACAGTTACTATCTAGGGATAGTAACTGCATTTCGAGCGTGACTTTACGCCCTACCGGGGTAGATCGGGGTAGGGAGTAAAGTCCCATTCGAAATGCCACGATAAGAATAAAATTTAAGTGTACCAATGTAACCTACGAGATTAAATCTCGATATTTATATTGTTACTTAATTAATAATTATTCAAAAAGAAAAAACTAAAACAGTAACCGTTTCGGAGACCGGAAACGTACAAGTACTATAATAAAAGTACATCATTGTCGACACAATCTTAAGCTGAGTTTACACCTGCAAGTTATTGTTCAAATTTTGAGACATAACTATAAGCAAGAGACGCAGATATTTGCCAGTCACGGCAAATATCTGCGTCTCTTTCACGCATATAGCTTCATTCCAAAATTTGCAGCAATAACTTACAGGTGTTAATTCAGCTTAACATATTCGTAAATTCGACTAGTCTTCACATTTAAGTAAATGCATGTGTTATGTTACAGATAACGCAACGATTTGGGGCGATGGACACAAAACTTGGTAAGCACACTAAAAGACATAATAATTATTGGCAATGTCCATTATTTTCGGAAGGTTATATATCGAAAACCATTACGAGATCAACAGTCGCTTAGTCGTTTTAAGATTATATTATAACATTTTTTTTGTAAAAATATGAACAAAGCCCGGACGACGAGAGCAAAAATACACTTGTCACTAGTGCTTAATGAAATATCGACTTTTCTATCGACATTCATACCTATCAATATTTATTGAGTTCAAATTTATTAATCACACTTATTATCTTACATTTCAGGCACTGTAATACACTGTTTTACATCAGGTTCCTATGGTGAAATAAAACTATGAAAACGGATAAACTCGCGTATATTAATTAAATTTAACTTCATCCCGACGTTTCGAACACTTTACAGGGTTCGTGGTCTGTGGTGTGGTGTGTGTGGGTGGTTCCCAAGGTACTTAATGATTTTAATTGCTTTTATCGTACATATTTATTTACCTGAAATAAGGCTCAATGTTTTGAGTGATAAAGTAAAATAGATAGGATACTTAAGTAGATAGTACGTAATACGTTAATATGTCAATAATACCGAGTACCATAAGAAAAGTTACAAAACCAAAATTAAAGCCTAAAACCCAGATTGAATATCGCTCAAAAGTTGAAAGTGCACTAGTTAAGATTCCTTTTACATCATCAAAGCGCACAATAAATAATATAATCACAATGAGTCTTGCATTTCAATTTTCTAAAATACAGTGGCGAAATCTAATACGGGCGAATCTAACGAGCGTTAGTATAAGATACAAGTACGTTTAAATGTATTTTACTTAAAACTATAGTCAAAAATATCCTTACAAAATAATTTGACCTGCAATCAATGATATACATATAAAGTAAAGATATGTTATATATTCTAACATATGAGCGAACATATACTTCTCAGCACACACACTTTACTAAAAGTTGATAACTTGACATACCTACACCTACTCGTAACTCTATACTTCATAATATACATAATTATTCACTTGTGTGGCAAAGTAATGACCTTGGTTTTGGAATAACAAAACGTAAAATGCTCATGGAAATTGTTCCATATTAATGATAATTAAATAATTTGTTTGAGAATTTAGTGTAAAATACAAACCTTTATATAATATGATGATTTTAACATATAAATCCTAAAATTCCATAAGTAACAATTGTTTTAGTGAATGATGATAAGATGACTAGATGCAATCACAAAACGCAGAAAATGTCAACGTCAACATTGTCAAAGAATATTATAGGTTATAATCTTTATTTACCGACTCGAACACGCATAAAAATAGTAAACTAAACAACTTTCAGGGTGTTCTGTTATAATTTTGTAAAAATAATGAATGAGAATGATTTAATAATGCATTGGCGTTGGTGTGCAACTACAGGAATGTGTTAAAATCGTGCTGCGTTTACTTTTTCGTGGTAAGTTTACTGCGACAAAATCTTGCATTAAATATATGATGCATTTGGAAAATTATTATCACTAACCCGATGATGATTGTAATGTGAACAAATAATTACCTTTTTTGAGTTTCCTCGCTATAGTGAGGGGAAAAGTTTTGTGTTACACACGGGTGCAAATGTATTTTACTTCTCGTATGTTAAAACACTCGCTGCGCTCAGGATTCTATTTTAGAACCACTCGCTTCGCTCGTGGTTCAACTATAGAGTCCTTTCGCTTGCTCGTGTTTCAATTTCATACTCGCGGGTAAAATACAACTTTGCACCCTTGTATAACAAATAACTATTTACGCGCGCAAGAAGAAAACGAAACAATGCAAACAAACCTAAAGACTTGCATTAATCTTATAATCAATCACAATTTTGGTTTTATCATCAACTTAAGTCTTAAAACCGTAAACCTAGAGCTCAAATACCAACATTTTTAGTTACAATTATTGATATTTATTAGTAATAGTATTAACGTAAAAATAAATCTACGAGCGGGTTTCACGATGTACTGTGTCAAAGACAACAAATGCTAATGTAAGTCTGCCATATTTTTTATTTTGATAAAGTATACATAACCTACAATTTAAATTATACCTGAGTAAAATATAAATGGTCCAAAGAAAGGCTTTTGTTAAGCAGTGTTATATCTGAAATGATACTGATGAAAATTTCTATACCTACATAAAAAATATTACAGATAGCATGATTAACATGTTATTTATTCCAGAACCTACGAAACAGGGAGAACTGCATCTGTATAAAATCAAAGCAGATATGTCCGAAATTGCAAAATTGCTATTTATGTATTCATAGCTCTCAGTTTCCGCAAGTGCTCGTCGAAATTATGTTCACCACTAGCGACTGTGGCGACCCCATTAATGCGTGCTACATTAAATCACTAGGTCTATATACTCTTACTTGAATTTTAGAGATTAGATTAAATCCCATCTGTTATGAGCGATAGCTGACCCACTCTAAAATACACGTGTACGAATAAACATGTTAACTCTGGATTTTATTAGGATTATAATTTGATTTTCGAACGGGTAGCAGTGTACCCAAAATCTGTGAAATTCGTCTATATAAATCGGCTGCCCAAAGTTGAAGTCAAGTATGTCCATTTTTTTCAGTTTTTGTTTTTTTGCATATTTTGAAAAATGAACCCAAAACGCATTTTTCTGCATCAAAAATTTTCTTCTAAACCCCTTATTTTTGAAGTTATAGACAAGAAATGTTTTCAGCTTTGTCCAATTTCCCTCAACATCTACGCTCTAAAACCAAGCATTTGGTCCAGATACACGCTGGAAAGCAGTATCTCTAAATGAGATAAGTACTTGAAATTCAAATTGTCTCTGGAGATGCTTGATTTCAGCGTTTGGCTTTTAAACTAACCAGACGTTTATACGTAGGGTAGTTTAGCCGGTTTTCGGCCAGTTTACCAAAATTTTGAATTTAAAACTATTTTATGAATAGTGCTCTTAACAAATCCAAGTAATGACTATATGTTTAGACTAGAAATATAATGTAATTGTAATTTTTTGATCGAACTTTATGTCATATGATGCATAATGATTTTTTTAAATAATAAATATCAAAAAGCGGCGATTTAGCCGGTTTTCGACCATTTTTTTTAGTTTTCGGCCGCTTTATGTTCAGTTCTCGGCCACTATTTATAATTTTACTAGTGAGTCTTATTCCATAGTCTGTAGGGTTTATTTTAAATCAAACCGGTGGTAGGGTATTTTTACTAGTACCCGCCTGGTAGGCTACCACCGTACATTCGGTGTAAACGCCCGTGAAATGACTTACCTTCGTGTTTGCCGTGTTTCGGGGTCAGCCGGTGTATTTACCAGCATCTAGCGGGCCAGCAAGGCGGTGGCAACTAACAGGTTACTGATTGTCTCCTGTTCGTTGCCGCCGCGATTTGGGTTCTACTTTTCACTTACCATCAGGTGGAGTGGAGCCACTTTGTTGTGCCAACGTTATTTTTATTGGGTCGGCAACGCGCATGTGACACCCTGAGGTTGCAGGCGCCCATAGGCTACGGTGACTGCTTTCCATCAGGCGGGCCGTATGCTCGTTTGCCACCAACGTGGTATAAAAAAAAAAAAAAAAAACGAAAACTATATAAATCAATAAATGTAGTAGAAATATTTGAAACATTATAAGGAACTTTTATGTATTTAACTATTATTTTATTTATTGATTACTTTGTACTACGTCAGTGGTAAACAAAATGACGGCCCATCTGATGGCATGTGTAACCGTAGCATATGATTTTTTCCAAAAATCACTTAAAACTTAGTAGGAACTTCTCCTGAATAACATAAAACAAAAACAATATATTAAAATAATGAAAACTTTTCCGCATTTGCTTTATGATCTGTCTTGTCAAAACCTTCTTCTGTATTATAAATAATTGGATGTTTGAGTTAATCTTTTCTGACTTTAGATTGATTTTTTTCGTTATCGCTACATATTTTTTTATCTTTTGCGTCAATCGCTTTCTTGTCTGTAACTTCATTATTATCAAAGACAAACTATGAGATAAATATGGGATGGGATTCATCCATATTTATCTCATAGTTTGTCTTTATCTGTAAACAAAAATCATTCTTATCATTTAATAAATATTGTCTGCTAGAAATTGTATATTGTAGTAAATATTATTATTACTTGAAATTAAACACTTTAGAACGGGTTAAGTTGATGATGATGGTCATGATCTTAACCGTGGATTACCTTAAAAAAGGGCTGTAAAAGGAAAGCTGGGCTCTAAAAGTAGGCTCATGGTGTTAAAAAATTCGATTAAGCTGTTCAAAAGTGTCTAATTTCAATGAATAACAATCGCGAAAATAGAAGACAGTATTATTTTATTACCTGGTTAGTTATAGCTATATCAGCCTCTACTGGGTAAAAAAAAATATTTTATTTATTTTAAATAAAATAAAAATATATATTTTTCGGACGCTTACGAAGAGAGGGCCGACAACACACAATTTGTTGGGCTGTTTCCGGCCACTCTGTCAACAGTGGTCGAGAACTCATTATTAAAATTCTGATTTTCGGCCACGTTTTAATCAATGCAATAAATAAACGCGGTATGAAAACTAACATTGTTAAAATTACTTTGGACATGAGATTAAATAAAAACATTACATAAATTAAAAAAGTGTGTATTTTATCTGTTTCTTATCGCTTTATTTTAAGGGCCGATAATTAACGTATAATGCGTCTGTTTTCGGCCGGCATAAATTAACAAGGCCGAAAACTAGCTTGTCATAATCCTGTTCTCGGCCGCCAATCACAAAATATTTAATGGTACGTTTTCATCAAGTATTATTTAGAATACATGTGGCCGCCAGTTAACTATATTAATTAAAATGTATTTAACTTCACATTAAAACACAACATAGCTCACGTATGCTTTTATTTTAGCAAATGTATGTAGTCAAGACCTAAGAAGTTCAAGGCCGTTCTCGGCCGGGCGGCCGAGAACGAAATATTTCGTGAATTTGCATTTAGCTACACGGCCATCAAATTTTAATAGTTTCTACTTTATACTCCATGAATTTTAGTCAAAATATCAATACCTCGACTAATATTCTACACACTTAAACTAAGCAATGTTATAAACATCAAAGATACAATATTTTTACTCACCTCGAAAAAAATATCTCGCACAATTTTTTACTTAAAATGGTAACACATCTACACAGTCTAAATTTTGTCGACGCACTGACCAGTCAATTGGAACATTATTAGGCACCCAGTTTAAAGAGGTGTAGGTGTTAATGGAAATTACCCGATTAAAGTGTTGTTTTGCATAGGTAGGGTAAAGAGTCCTTGTTATTTTCGTTTTACTACGTAGTGGCCGACAACCAGAAGTGGCTGGCGAACCGGCTAAACTACCCTATATTTTAAGATTTTTAAGTAAAAGCGGAAGTCATTTGCATCCTGCCTGTGTGTCCGTCTGTATGTAACAGCGGTTTCTGTATGTAACAGCGGTTTCTGTTGTAAGTGTTTAGCGTACGTTTATGAAATTTCAGCTCAAGGTATATATTGTGTGTTGCTACTGAGTTTTGAATATAAATTGCAAATTAACATTTTTTAAGGGGGGGCATCCCATACATGTATCTATAGTTCAAAAAAAATTTTTTATCCAAATGTTAATTTGTAATACATCATATAACAGGTTTTTTAAAATAAGTTTATAGTTTCTTTACCAATAATTTGATTAATGGAATACTTTCAGAAATAATAGTCCAGAAAGTCTAAAAAAATGCGTCTACACCCCTTAATTTTTTATCGGCAGGTCTAAAAAATATGAAAAAATATCAGAAATATGGGACATGATGCAATCTACTCGCAACATGATTTTGAACATATTCGATCTGGTTGTTTTAGAGAATTCGACAAAATACGTTTTATAACAAAAGCAAAAAGACGTAACTGCCTCATTTTCCCCTACATTTTAGCACAATGCAACAAACCTAAAATCAAGCATGTCAGACTTGCTTGTTTTTACGTTGACGGTTGTTCCCAAAAAGTGGGTGTGCGACAAAGCTGAAAACATTTCTTATTATTTGTGATTAAACTGAGCAATAAAAATAAAAATAAAAATCATCAAAAAATTTACATTATAGTGTTAAACGCCATGACAATAAATTTGAATTAATTTTGAGTTTATTTGTCGACGAAAATGACAAATTTCGTTAATAAGTAATTAGTATAATAATTAAGTTCTCCTGTAAAATTTGCAAAAATGGACATACTTGAATTTGACTTTGAGCAGCCGAACTTAAGTACTCATATATTAGTAGGTATATCTAAGTATAAAGACTGCACCGGAATTATCAAATTGGGAGTCGGGTCACAGCTATTACTTAAAATTAAGGCTTAGAGCGCTCTTACACCTGTAAGTTCTTACGTAAGTTATAGGGACGGACCTATACTAAGGAATGAGAGGTGACTATCACTATCTCATTCCTTAGTATAGCCCCGTCCCTATAACTTACGTAAGAACTTACAGGTGTACGGCTGGCCTTATGTTGTGGTTAGACTGGATACTGTATACATATAATATAATAGACAGATAAATAATATATGTACAATATGTAGGTACATCTACATAGGAACGGCCATGACTAAGGAACGCATAGTTATTTGATACTAACTACATAAAAGAAATGCCCTCACCGGGATTCAAATCAAATCACATCAAATCAAAATAATTTATTTGTTAAACATAGGTACAATTACAGATTTTTAGTACATTGATTCGATTCAGGCCTTCAGATTCGCAGGCAGGGTCACAACGGACTAAGGCTTTTACAAAATTATCATTCTAACGATATACTAATGGAAGTTAAGCATCCCATTTAGCCAAAACAACCAAAACAGGCGGATAAACATGGTGTAACTTAAAGGTTCTATTTTTACTAGGTACCTATTAAAATCTAGTTTCGAAACCCTGGCTATGCTTTGTATGTTTGGAGATAGACGTACCTATCGTACTTAATTAGTTGACAGCGGTTATTAATATTTTACATCTCATTAATTAATGTTCAGCAAGTTGAGATTGATGTGCACATAAATCAAATATTATAGTTTACAAAACTGTCTCGGTATAAGCTTCGATATTGTTTACCGATTTTACTGAAAATGCAATTTGGTAATAGCCTAATTTATTTTTATGGCATGGCTGGTTATAATTATTCATATTGTATGAATTAGTTTCAAACCGTCTTCGTTGTATCTATAAAATAATTCGATGGATGCTGAATCGATAAATTACAATTTTAGTATGTAGTTGTATCGTTGTTCTGAATTTGCATATTATATGTAAGTTTTAGAGTATCGCTAGTTCTCCCGTTCATTAATTCCAACCCATGTACCAGTGACTTTGCCGCCGTGTCGGTTATTGCTGAGCCAGTAAACTGTAGCCCGGAAACGGCCGCCGAGCTGCGTGTGGTAGGCTGATAGCCCTTTAATATTACGCGTCAGGAAATAAATATACATCGTTCAGTATATCATTAGCTAAAATACACTTACATATTAATGGTGGGCGTACCAATTGCAAGACTTTAATGCTCAATAGATAGCACTCATTTGTTGCTTTTCTTAACCTGATGCGGCCTAGAGGCCAATGAAATAGTGTAGTACTATAAAGTAGTTTAGTGCCTTATGTTAAATCAGTAAATTCGGTACCTTTCGAGGAAACAAGTTCGTAGACTATTTTTGCTCAGAATCCACCTTGGATATCACACGATGCACGTCCGTAATCAACCTCGAACCGGGTACGTTCGTGACACCGAAAATTGCGATTTTATAGCTCGTAAGTCTGTCACCCTTTTCATGCGAAAGGAAATTAGATGACGTGATATTTTAGAAATTCAACTTATTACTAAGCAACTACGATATTACTCGCCTTTATTGAGTCGTGAAGTCGGGAATTTTACTTTAATGTGTCTTACCCCCTATATACCTACTGGCAGAGTGGTACAAAAATAGTAGTACACAGGAGAAAAAAATATTAAGGTCATATTTGTAATCCTTAAAAGTCAACTAGTTTGTAGTACCTACCCAATTTGAACCTACATTTACTACCTACACAATGTGCCTAAGCAATCTAAGCGTAATAGTAGGTATGTGACAGTCTTCAAGACTGACAATAGATACCACCTAAGTACCTATTACTTTCGTCAAATTACCAAAATTAACAAGGCATTTACGTAGGTAATTGAAATAAATAATAAATTATATTTTTAGCAGCTGCTACCCAGCTTAGAGTTTTTCATCATATCAATTTATACCAAAATAATAATCGTAAAATTTATACATTTAGGTAATCATTTCTACTTCTATGGACGCAATTTTTCATCGTGATTGTGATTTCTCCATTAGCCCCAGTAATACCCGCTAGCTATAATTGTACGCATAACTTGACGTTATACCTGTAATTTATTTCGATTTATTGCTTATAAAAACGAGTTTCTAAATGAAAATAAACGGTTATTAGGCATTCATTTAGCAGTGCAAGTAAAACCATACAACTGTATTTTTATCATTAATAATAAAAATGAATCAATTAAAGCTGCTTAATCAATAATAACCGTCGGCATAGTTTGGTGAAAACTTGCGCTAAACATCTTTCTTGTGACTGCGTGTCTGTTATTCTGTATACATTTCAAATTAATGGCTCGTGCATTGTAAACGGCCGGTTATTTTCGTAACCTATTACACCCGTCCGGTTTTTGTAATGGTTCGTTTTATATTTTTGGTTTATCTGAGGTACATACCTAACTACACAAGGCGGTATGTCTATGAAATGAATAATATAATTAATACTAGATCACGTAGAAAAGATAAATACGGGGAATCTACTTTTTTAAGTAGCCTAATTTTGCATAAAACTAGCGTGACTTAGGTGACCGTAACCAGGGCAATAACAGGCAGAAAAAGTTGATTCGTATATTGATTCGATAAGTATATTTTATGATTATAAGTAATATAACACAAAATAATGTCAATATAACTCTCACACAAAGAGATAAATATACAAGTTTCCTGTTTAGATCAAATGTAACATTATATTCGTTTGCTTATTAAACTACGTTAGTAACTAAAGGAAACAGCTCTGTGGTAGGAATGCTGCAAAGGAAATTATACAGTCACATCTAAAAATATGTATACATTTCAGAACATATACCCATGACACAAGGATCAAAATTGTTAATATATTTTTGAAGCAAACCGCACAATCGATACGAAATGAGTTTCAGTTTATTATTTCATAAATGTAACGTATATTTAACCGCAAACTATACGAGTATATTATTTTGTTAGAAAGCCTAAACGTTATTTATAAAATATACATGTCATTAAAACATATTTGTTTGATGAGTTTTGGCCCACTAACTTCTAGATTAATACGTATTTGAGAGCCATAACTTTTTCAATTTTGCCTTTATACCGACTGGCTGTCATAAAACTGGCTTGTAAATATGAAGAAATTTGTTTTAATGTAACTACGTTATTTTTCATAAGTGTCTTATTAGTATAAGACAATAAAATACGTAATGCTTGTGATGTGCAAATTCATGAAAACAAAATTTTTAAGCGTGCTAAAAAATACGGAAGAAGTAATTTTCTCAGAAGTGATACTTAGTTAAGATCGATTTGAGATCTCATTGCAGCCTCTATTTGTTAATTTTAAACGTTAAACGAAATCCTTGGCACCATTTTCGAGGACTTATTTGTAAATTTAGGTATAGATCGGGGGGTGTAACTCGGCGTTTCCGCCGCTACAAGTAGGTACCTATTATACTATACCAAACAACAGTATAATCTTAAAAAAATGTAAAGATATATGGCAGACTCTCCGTAGTACGTTTTTGACACATATCGTGAAACACGTTCGCAGATATATTTTTACATTAATACTAATATATATTAATAATTTTAACAAATTTTTTACCTAAAGGATTTTTAAGTTCGTAATAAAACCAAGATTGTGTTAAAAAATGATTATAGAATAAGGCAATTTTTTAGGTTAGATTTTTTTTAGATTCTACTGACGATTGGTATAACAATATATAAGTCCGAAATCCGTCTGGATCACTTGGTATACTCGCAGTACTTCGAAACTGACACGCACGGTCGCACGTGCTTGTGTTTACGTTACAAACGTTCATTTTATTAGACTTAAATAATGCTTCACTTACATTTCCACGACTGTAATTAAAATAAATTATTTCACATTATGATTCGCCATGTCCGTCTGTCCGTCTGTCTGTCCGTATCTGTAGTACTAAATATTTGCCAATGACAATGTGATAAGTAATTTTTTTTTTTCGGTTACCTCCCCTTAGAGCCAACTCGAGATATTTTTTTTTATATTTTACTGTAATCCTATAGTGTGCGATATCGTTGAATGAATAAAAAATAATTAAGCTTCTAAAAAAGTTTTTGCTTAAGTCAATATTTTTAGAGGTAACCCAGTGAAGGTCGCAGAAGTCCGCTGAATGCGGGTGGCGATGGCGCAGGACCGGTCATTGTGGCAATCTTTACAGGAGGCCTATGTTCAGCAGTGGACGTCTTTTGGCTGATATAATGATAATGAGGAATTCGTATAAATGAACATAGGTAAACGAAAAAATAAGAAGTTTTACCAAATCCAGAATGCTGAACCAATAAAATTATCGTAGTGCACTTAAGCTTAGGAGAGTATGTAACATAGGGATGCTCTGTAGTCCCTTGACAAAACCTCACTTATTTAAAAAAAAAAAATATTTAACTTGAATAGATGACTCTCTTCAATTCCTTAATTTGATACTAGTCGCCACTGAATATGCTTATTTTAATGAATTTTAAGCGCTTCATTAGCGTTTCAGTATCATGATGAATGTTCCCGAGTCTTCATTTGCATTTCCTGACCTTTGGTACAAGTTTTGTACAATGTTATATTATTTGAATGTATGTAAGTGGGGGTGACGGGTAATAAGCATTTTGAATTATGAAGTATGAATTCACTTGAATGGAAGTAACTAATGAAATATACAATGCGTAACTAACAAATTAATCGTAAAACGGCTGAAAGTGCTAAGGTAGAAAAATACAGTGGTCTCGGCGCTGACTATAATTTTATCCCTTTCGGCATTGAGACCCTGGGTCCGTGGGGCTCTGGTGCTTTCAGTCAAACTCTTTTTAAACAGATTTGGAAGAGACTCAAAGATACCACAGGTGACCCAAGAGCTGGCAGCTACCTCGCTCAATCAGATGAAGATCAGCCTCGCGATCCAGTGGGGTAATGCTGCCAGCATCTTTGGTACCATGCCACGGGGGCCGTTTTTAGATTTAGATTTAGTTAGCAGTTTAATTTATCATTTTTGAAATTAATGTCTATGTTTAGGGGAGGAAACAGGGGTTATTTCGAAGCTGGAATTGTCCCTTTCTTAATGCATCGGAGCTTTGGGCAGTTCAAAGCGACAGCAATATTTTATTCAAATATCTGTTTTTCTAAATGCTTCTAGCTACCATTTTCTTTTAACGCCCCTCGATGTTAGATTGTTTTAATTTGAATAAAAAGGATAAAAAGTTTGTGTAGCTTCTGACCTACATTGTATGGATAAGATTAAAGTAATTCCGAATCCCTTGGCATTTTTCATTTGTCGATATTATTCGATATTTTATCTCTTCAATTCAATTAAATTCAAAGCTCTTAAATAATTATGTATTATGCGCCAAATACTAAATTAATAACAACTTAAAATAGCTGCCTTCCCAAAACGATCAGGAAATGTCGTTCCACTGAGCATGAAACAGATTTCCATTTAATGTCGTAGTGATTTAAAAGTAACTATAAGGACGTAGTTAAGGAAAAAGGAGCCAACCTCCGAAATTTGTCACTGAGATTAATGATTTTTTCTTTCGACATAGGACTTAAATTTAGTTGACAGATTTTTGTATATTGAATCCTTATTAATTTAACTTCAATAAATCACCTGTTGGATGTAATACCTAGTGACCTACTCAAATAGACAATACCTACATGTTTAAAATGCGAACACAAACGAAATAGTAGGTGCCTATATGGATTAGGTACTTGCATAAGGTTATTGTTTGCGTCAGATAAGTTTTATTAATACTTTATTGTCAGTATTTTACATCAGAATGATTATCTCTTTTCCTCTAAGTAATTATTAATCATTATATTTTGGTCACAACGTTTTCGATTTGGGGAATATTTTAAAGTCTTTCTTTATTAATTTAGATAAGCTTCGCGTCAATTTCCTCCTTCAAAAAGATAATCAACTCTGATATTCATTAAAGCTGACTGACCTGTTTTTTTATAGATTTAGCGGCAGCGGTTAGTTGAATTATTTTAATTTATGGTTCTCCATTATGCTCACTCTACTGATGTAATAGCTGCAGTCATACATTACTCGGGATGTTTACAAGTTGTAATATGTGAATGAAAGCTAAATTTATCAGTCATTGTAGTCCACATTTCTCATTCGTCGAAGGCGCAGAAATTTGTTTTTGGAACCATTAAGCGGCGCGCTATTATTTCAAAGTGTTGTTTACCTTTACTACGCGTATGTGTTTGGCACCGACACATTATAAGAAGAAATGACACATGAAGTAATTGTAATTGTCAGAGATCTCATTTAAAACATGTTAAGATATAAGCAGGAGAAAAAAGGTAAAATTGGGTGAAAATTTTCAGGAGAAGTAGTGGCGCCCTTTTTATTTTTTCGGGTATTTTTAGTTATCAATTATGTCGGAGCGGCCACGGTGCTCACAAATATCTGAGCAGACCCCTATTGTCATAACGTTACAGTACATGTTCTGATATTTTTGAACACCGTGGCTGGTCATATCATACGAGCCCCGATGCATATGTTCTCGTCCAGTTAGACAGTTTTTCGAGATTATCCCGTTCATTCGGGGGAAAAGGTTTAGAGACAAAACCTTCACTATTCAATAGTAGTACTAAAGTAGTTTCTTTGAGTATTTTATACTCAATAAATCAGAATAAAAAAAAAATATTTTACGAGAGGTATTTTTTTTTTAATTTTTCCACAATTTTTAATTTTGTAAATAATCAATGAATGTAGAGAACGCCATTAATATTAAAGACGACATGGTACACCTGATGCACTGCGAATTTTGCGTCAAGCTTAAGCGCGGAATTACGGTGGTGAACGAAAATATAATTTAGACACTGGTTTGTTAAAATCGATTTATTAAACAACAAAAGCGTACTTCAGATTGTTGTGTATTTTGAAATGTAGTACATTAACCATGACTAACGTTCATACAATTTATCATTAGCATAATGTGATCATTTTTAAAATATTCAAAAATTTGTAAATATTGTTTCGAACTAGACGAACTCCACTGCATCGGGGCTCGTATATTACCACAGGGCGACTGTAACTTACATTTGCCTAGATTTACCTAGGTATCTACACGGTGTTACGCGAGCATTGCGAAAGATTTTAACTATGCATTCTAGACATCAAAATAAACAAAAAGTATTATGAGACCTAATGTCAATTCAACCAAAAAAAAAAAAATGTTTTTTTTTTTTAGGCCGATTTGAATACTTTTTAACATTTCCAGTACTTTTTATCATAACAACAATTTGTTTAAATTATTTATTTCAATTGTTTTTTTTAGGTAGAGGTTATTTCGTCAAGTCTATTCGTATTTTTTGATTGTCAGGCAAAAGGTGTGGTAAATATTAGAACACATTGTGGTAGCATTGTAATCCAAAAGAAGTTAAATGACGAGTTACGTCGAAAAACTTATTACGAAAAAAGGTTAAGTATCTCTGAAACCAAGCCAAATCCAGAACATTTTATATAACATTAAAGACTCTAAATATGGTTAGGAATCCAGCATTAAAATCTTTCGGAATGCTGACGTTACACCGTATATACTTATCAAATATAGAGTCACTATCTATGCAATGCAGATGCAGGTGGCCAATGTGGTCGAAAAGTCCACGGTTTGGCAAATGCAGTCTAGGACGTCCACACACAAGATGGAAAGACGACCTTATGAAGGTCGCGCTGAAGGAGGCGCTGGATGCATGTCGCTTCCAACCGGTGCATGTGGAGGTCCAAAGGCGAAGCCTACGGTCAGCAGTGAACGTCATATGGCTGTAAAAATGACGATGATGGTCTATGCAATTATTAAATATAATAGTGTAAGTAACTGATGTATCTTGAAAATAAATGAAATGTGGGAGGTAAACAAAGCACGGAATGATTCCGTGTAACCCTTATGAACCCTCGTGGAAGATCACTATAAGATTAAAAGAAAGACTAAGAGCAGCTCTATAGATTGGATGTTCGGGCGGTAATAGTAGTTGCGATGCAGGACTATCCATTACTAATAGTTTCAAACCCTACTCCACTCTCAAGCATCAACCTGTATAAGTATCAATCAATTAAGCCCTCTTCATACCCATTTAATCGTTTCAACAATTTCCGCGGTCCATTATTCCGTATTAGTGAATATATGTACGAGTACTTAGATATTTTAAATTATGAACAAAACACGTACTGAAGGTTTTTTAGAGAGTTTCTGTTGACAATAACTAAATTACCGTAAAGTCGGGTAACATGACCCTTTTTTATTGTATTTTTTTACAAACTTCTAGATCATTACGTGTCTGTCATTGATATGAATGTTTAGTTACGATTAGGTGCATATTAAGGATACGTCTGATAACATAAGGCAACAAAAAGTTAACAAATAACATCTTGTGTATTTTTTTTTATTTTTTAATTTTTGGGCCAAAGTTGATCTTAGAAGCGGGTAAGTTTGCACTTCATACTATTTTCATCCCAAAAGTCTAATTTTTAAGCTAAACGCTAAAGAAACCTCATTCAAGTAGTGTCTCAATGGTAGCAAATGAGACGACACAATTTCTGATGCAACATTCGACATTTATTTTAGCAAAAAACAAACAAAATTTTTGTTTAAAGTTGTCAATTAAAATAAAAGTTGTTAAAATCTTAATAAAAACTTAATTAACAGTCTGTTTATGAATATCATCACAGGAATTAGTTAACTTATAAAAATCATCTTTGTTAGTAAGAAGATTATGGTAACATTTTACCTCTCAGTAAAATCAAACTCAAAAAAAAAAAAGTACCAAATCTTATTCAAGTAAAACTTGATACTGAAAGAGTAACAAATTCTTAAATCACAGCATTATAATGAGAATCACCATTGGAAATATACGCTAACAATTTGTTCTTGTAACTAGTCTCATTTAAAGTTATTTCAAATCAATAGAGATTAAAAAAAAAAACAACATTCAGGGAAAACTTTAAATTTAGATTAGCTTCTCATACATACCTTAATAAATTCAGTTTCTAACAAAACTATAATTAAAGTTACAAAAACTATTAACTTAGGTTCGTCTTAGATGACATAATCATACAAAATGATACGATATATGGGTATTACTTGTAGAGATCCATTTCCGTGACGGAGAAGCAGGCTTTTTAATACATTTTGGGATAGCTATTTTTTGGGCTATATTTTTCCAGCTGTACAACTGCTCTATATTAGGCCATCGCAAGTATTCCTTGCATTTCTTCATGCATCTTACAAGGACTTCCTCTTCGGATGGTAAAGACATTATTTGGCCAGGATAGTAGTCATGCTCCCACTTGAGAATGACGTGGTCGCAAGATTCAAGATGTCGCAGAACGGTCTTTTTTGCAGGAGATTTTTCTGCCACTTTACGCGTTTTTTTACCATCATATCTTAGAGATTTTGTGCTCTTGACAATGTTCATTTGCGATAGATTTTCTTTATCCTTAACACCTACAATTCCGAGCAGATCAGCAGGTGTAGAATGACGTAGAGGCCCATGAGCCAAAGTTCCCCTAAATGAGGGACAATGTTCACTATGGTTATAGAAACGAACTGCATGCTTCTAAGAAAAGGCTAAATAAGTTTTTATTGTAATTACAGTATTCTCAAAGACACGCTTTATATCAAGACACAGGTATTAATAAGCTAACTTACCTTATTTCGCTGTTCTAACCAAAAGTTTGCAGACCCCATTTAGACACGTATGTCTCACATCACGCTTGATCGACACTGACGAGTTGAAACCTGCGGAAACACCTAGAAAACGGTACCGTGTCGCGAGTAGGTAGTTCTATCTATGATTTTAGAGCATAACTACTACGATCAGACGTCAACTAGCTTTGTGGTGGAATTTTAAATCTTTTATTTTTTTTGGGACAATCTTTACCCCTAGGGCTTAAGAAACCCGGCTTTACGGTATCAGTTTAAAAAATACATAAATGGTATGCCCACTTTATTCGTCTTAAGTCGATAGCATTGAATCTCTAAAACTGCAGACTTAAAACGTCAGAAAACTGATCATATGATCTTATCTACGATTGTACAACATTTTATGCTGACAGTAAAACATATTTTACTGATAATGCAAAACTAGGTAGCAAAAAACCATAATTGGCGAGCATTGTGCTAGGCAGACAAGCGTTCCACACTGTTATTTTATTGATTATGAAGCAAACACATTTCAGCAAATATCAAAATATTTCAGATAGAAGGTAGATCGTTGTGTTTAGTTACAGCCTGTAGATACCTACTACTAAGTAATTCAAATCTCTTTTGGGAAGGCTCCCCACAAGGTGGAACGACGACTGGGCAGTTCACGACCGATCCTTAAGGCAGTCACTGTGGGAAGCTTATTTCCAACAGTGGGCGTCATTTGGTTGATGACTCAAGATTCAATGATGATTACGATCAGATCTTCTTCGTTCGCAAGGCCTTCTTAATAAGAACCGTTATTATAAGACACTGCCGCCTGCAGTGGTAAAATCAATAAAAGTCGATTTATATATAGGCATCTCTATTATTCAAACGGGATCTATTTTCACACCTCGAAACCTACGAGTATTCACCATGAACGGTTGAACAACAGTCTAGTCGCTACCAGTCGAGAAGGTGAATCAATACAACATTTTTACTTTTTCGTACTTCTTCTTGTTGTCTTTGCCAATTGATTGAATTAATACATACGAGTAAATTTGCATTGTATTTGTTCCAGATTTTTAAATACATTTATCTATACCATCTAAAACAACCTACCTATTAGAATGTACTTCAAAAACTAATTCTACCCAGTGTTATACAGCACGTCACATTGCCATTTATTGCCCATATAAAAAGTCGGCACCTTTCTTGTTTCTATTACAGTAGGTACCTATAACAATATCGAATACGCTACATTTTTCGATAATATTTAATGTTTACCGGTACATTATTTTTAGTACAGAAACTATTAAACGCCAGAATGACTTTAATAAAAATAACGTAATTCCGTGGGCATTTCTCAGATAGATGAGTCGCCGCCGAGTTGTCACAGCCATGTATACAAAGTCAACTTAACCTAAACCTAACTTTTCATATTTTATACATCAACAGAAAGCTAGCCGTCGCAGTTACTTTAAAAATAAGTATTAAAATGTTGAACTTCTTGGAAACCTTCAACTTTTGGACATGATCGTGACATACATTTAAAAAGTATCCACTTACTTTGGTTTCCCTTTAAATACATTTACTTTCACTGATGACAGTTTTAGTTGAGAATTGTCTGCCCGTTTTTCCGTTTCCGTTTTAATATGAAATAAATTTTATTAGGATGTATTACTTACGGCCGTGTGGTGACGGCAAAAAGAATACATTTGTCACCACCCCAACTCCTCCTGCGGGTGTCGTAAGAGTCGACTAAGGGATTGAAGTGTCACTGACCGTATTTGATTAAAGATTGATGATGGGCAGCAGCGTCATCATAGTGGACACATTACTGCGATCGCCAATCCGCTTGCCCAGCGTGGCGATTATGGGCATTTACCTCCTAATGCGTCTATACCACGTCTATACGCATAGTTAATAGGAGAGGCCTACGTCCAGCAGTGGACTATCATAGGCTGATGACGACGACTTAAAATCAATATGTATTTTTTTATTTTATTTTTTTATTTATTTACACATTTCATATGTGTATTTTTTTATAATATAATATTATCCTTCATTTTGATTAAAGGTTTCAACTGGCTATATTAACGACTGTCCAATACGGTACATATCTATTTGAACTATAAATACCGAGAACTTGATATTTTAACGACAAACGGGACCTAATCGCATAAACTTACGTTTCATATTCGTCGGCTGACAGGTAAAAGTCACTCTAAAAACTGTCACTACTCTTAGCAACCTCGTATTGGATCAGTATTGATATATTATACGAGTTTTATTTCAAGTAGGTATTTGTTACTTAGTGAGATTTGATTGTCAACCGACGATTATTATTCCGACGTTTTCGGTTTGGGCATGACGTTACACTCGTGGTCGCACCACAGCCCCGTTTGTTGTACCTACTGTGTCGTATTACGAGTGATAATTGTGAAAGTTTAAATCAATATACCTAACAAGAACTTGAATGTATAAGTATCTAATAAAAAAAAACCTTACATGTTCCTACTTATACTTGATACTCATTGAATACTGAGTAAAAGCTTATATTCGCTTACAAAGGTCATAAATAAAAATATATACCTACATATTTAATTAAATTTTAATAGTGATGACGGGGAAATTGTTGAATACAAAATTTAGTTTTAGTTATTGTCAAAAAATGGCTGAAAATGCTGGGTCCCACATCATATTTAAAATGTAAAATAGGTAGATATGTATATTGCCCAGTAGCCACGAGTAGGTACCTATATGTCTGGTAGAGTCAATCACTAATAGTTACATACATTCCATGACAAAAATAGCAATCCTTTATTCATGTTTATTGGAGAAAAGAGCCCCGGCATTCCCAAACTGATCCATCAATTTCCTTTTTCCGGCGCATGGAAACATGTAGGTTTGAGACCGAGGTAACGGGTTATGTGGGTGATGCGAGGTACAGCCTGAATTTAAAGAGCGGCTGACGGACGTAATATTGTGACGAAAGTATAAAATGGATAATACTTTATAAATATTTCGACTATCGTTTATTTATGAATCTATTAAACAGCGTGTATTTTTGATATAACGTCAAACGGTATTAACTAGTGAAGGTTCTATCAAACAACATATGATATAGCTTATTTAACAATTCCGACGTAGGTAATTTTCACTTACTATTACGTGCTAATACTTACAGCTGGCATTTTTGACGGATTCACAATTTTATTTGTCACATCTATCTGATTTATTCAAGTGTCACATTAGTGTTCGTGTTAAATTGTAAATCATTTTACATATTACTTATAAATCTTTTGATTTAAATGAGGCTTACCTATATATGTTGGTTTGAATTGGAAAATTTGAATTGCCCACTGCAAATATACTGTAAGCTTTGTTCGATTTTTGGTAGCATATATGAGTCTTCGAAAGTAATTCAACAAACTGGAAAAAAGAGAAAGTCACAGCCGTGGATTACGGCAAAATTAAAAATATTGTTAAATAGGCGAGATAATTTGTTTAGACGTTGGAAATCAAGTCCGCAGAATAATAATTTTCGCTTGGAATATACCAAGTTTCGGAATAAAGTAAACAAAGCCATAAATGCTGCCAAAAATAGATTTAGACAGGAACAACTACACAAATGTGGGAGGGATTTGAGGAAGATGTGGTCTCATATTAATGGCTGGCTAGGTAGAAATAAGGCAAGTTTAGATCAAGTTATTATTAAGTACTTAGGAAAACAAGATAATTTAGAAAATATTTCGAATAATTTTTCAAGAACATTTACTGAAGAAGTTGTTAACATTAAAAATACCCATAAGTGCGATCACACCTTCCTCGATCGTTCTAATTATGTATGTCATGCGCCATTGTCAATGCGTTTCTGTAGGGCTCGCGCACATGATGTGTTGAAAATAATAAATAGTCTAAGCGATAACAAGACTCCTGGTTGCGATACTATAAGAGTGACCGACATTAAATATGTTAAAGAAAAAATTAGCCCATTAATTGCAAAATTTATTAACCTTTGTGTAGAAAATAGTGTTTATCCTTCAGATTTAAAAATTGCCAATATAAGACCATTGTATAAATCAGGCAGTCATATTGACTATACCAACTATAGGCCTATTGCGATACTATCTGTGATAAATAAAATAGTGGAAAAATATATAATGGAGCAAGTGTCCAATTTCTTAGACAAATATAATATTATCTCGAACTCACAGCATGGCTTTCGAAAGGGGCGAGGTACTGCAACTGCGCTGGCAGCTTTTACAGACTACGTAAATGAAAGTCTAAATGAGCGGAAGCAGCTGGTGGTTATCTTTATTGACTTTAAAAAGCATTTGATACTTTAGAGCACCACCAGCTCCTTCAAGCTATGGATGAGTGTGGTATACGTGGTCCACTTAATCAGTGGCTTAAAGCTTACCTGCAGGGTAGAACACTTCAGACTGTCATAGACGGAAATGTGGGTTCGAAGTTCAATATCACTTATGGGGTACCGACTGGCTCAGTCTATGGTCCCATTGGATATAGCATGCATGTGAATTCTATGTGTAACGTAGTTAAATACTGTAAAGCATTTATGTACGCTGATGACACATGCTTAATGTTAGCTGACAATGATTTAAATGTTATTCAGCAAAAATTGCAGGAAGACTTCGATAATATATTGAAATGGTCTCATGATAATGGCATTATACTAAATCTATCTAAAACTAAATGCATGCATATATACTCGCCCCATAGTAAAGTATATGGTGTTGCCAAGCCGGTTGTGATAGGTCACTCTTTTGATTGCCTGCATAGTGTGAGTGGTAGGTACTTGTCGGTGCAAGGAAATTGAAGTCGTGAATAGCTATAAATACTTACCTCCTTATTCATAAACGTTTGCTAACTTAACAAGCCGCTAATAATTGGTTGTCCCTTTTGCTGTTATGGACACATTATTAAGACCGAAAGGGACAAACAATTATTAGCGGCTTGTTAAGTTAGCAAACGTTTATGAATAAGGGGGTTAGGCTTGACTGTCGATAGTAATTTTTCATGGAAAATACATGTTGAAAATGTTAGTTGTAAACTTAGGCTTGCCTTAGAAAAAATCTATCACTTGAAGTTTATTGTAAACAAGGCTACTTTGTACACAGTTTATCATACGCTTGCGGCTTCTATTATATCTTATGGTATAAGTAGCTATGGCCGCACCTTTAAGTCCTACTTGGAACAAATCAGGTTAATACAGATACGGTTTCTTAAATTGTTAGTAGATAAAAAAACGAAACAAAAATTAAACGACGACTACTCAGTATTATTCAAGATATGTAAAATATTACCAGTGCATGATACAGTAAATTTAATGATAGCTTTAGAAGAATATGGTAGTAATGAATTTAAATTTAAAAGTGAACGGTCATGTTACCCTATTAGATCTGCACAACAGGGGAAATATATTGTACCTAGAGTAAGTAATTATTATGGTCGGAGAACAAGACGTTATCTAGTCCCTACAATTTGTAATCTTTTGTCTATAAAGGACACTAGTTTGTCAAAATATTCATTTAAAAAGAAGGTTAGGGAAGTGTTGTTGTCTGCACTATAGCACTGATGTGAAGCGGTTTTGTCAGATAGGTACATGCAGGAATAATATCTTTATACAAAAAAAAAGTAACTGTAATAAGTAATAATTAATAATGTATAAATAGGGTAGTTATAAGAGAGCATGTCTCCGCCAACAAACTGTTCTACAGTTTGGCGGGCAATATATTAATTGTAACCTGGTTGTTTTTTCGGAATAAATGATTTATTTATTTATTTATTTTTTTTAACTAACACAAAACTTGTAATGAAGTCAATGCAAAAGCGATCCATAGCACTGAAACCAATTTTTGGTGGGGAATGCAAAACTGGTTATTTTTATATGAGCATAACCGGCTAAAACTGGTACATACAAACCGTAACCGATTTCGCACTGCCTAATTTTTGGTTCCGATATTCGGTTATGTAACTAACATAAGCTGCGTGCAATTTACATTATTTATGCTATTAATAAATCAGTAGGTACTTATATTATATCGAGGGTTGCGTGGTGAAACCCGATAAGCCGAAATAACTATTAATTGAAATGACAACTTCACGTGTAATTCAGTTCGTATTTCAAAAACCGGTTTGCTCGACTTATCGAGTTTCACCAGGCAAACATCGATATATTAAAAAATACTGGCTAGCACTATCACTATAACCAGGCGATTCCTGCTGTCACTCAAGCACACATGAGCATGGCGATCGCTTTCACCCTTCACATTCCTTATCAAGTCTGCGTTTTATTAAAAAAATAGTGGTACAAAAGTGGCGTTTCCTAATTTCCTATATATTATGTTACATGAACATCTTCAATTATTGCAAATTTTATGTATGTATCTTGTCTGTTGTAACAAAAATAAATAGGTTAACTTTTCTTTCTGCCCAATGGTTGAATGGTAGAGAATGCCTTAAGGCATTATGTCTGCCATTTGCACTTTTTTAATGGTGCAATAAAGATTAAAAAAATATATTTATAATCGATTCAGTGGTAGTGAACCTTAATAAATTAAAGTAAATAAAATATCTACATTATTGATAAATTGATAATATGTGTCCTTCCATATTATTTTGTAGTCATTGTCATCAAAAATTACACGTTTTCATTTTTTGATCTATGTATAGTTAGGAGCGAGAAAATGTTAGTTATTGTAACTTTTTATCATGTAAATATTTATATATTACTTTTTCTCAAACTTGCTACGGAATGTTGATGTTACTTACTTTAAATTAAACCCGGAAATACTATGTATCCGGTGGCATATGCTAAGATGATATGTAAAGAGATTTCATGTATTTATTTCACACCTAGGACTGCAAACAAACTGTCTTTTGTTTTGAAACGTCAAATTGTGACACTATGTCTTGACATTCAGCCACAGAAAAAAAAAATAACCTAAGAACTAATGTCTATATCAACAGGCAAAAGGATACCTCAAACAGATTAAAAAAAAGTTTGGCGCGAATGTTTTTTTTTAATGTTTTACGATACTGTACTATGGTTTATTTACAAATGAAATAGTATGGTTCGGTGAAATCAGTTCGTTTTATTTCATGGCAAGTTTGAGAAAAGCACTATACAAATCTCGGCGAGAAACAGGGTTACAGGCCGCGTATCCCTATCTGGCCTCAGTTCCTTCGGCCAGATATATCTACTTGGCCTGTAACCCTTCGTTTCCCGTCCTCTATAGTAATGTAATTAATTGATACTGCTACTGACAATTCAATCCCTTAGTTGAATTACGATACACATGAAGTGTTGGGGTGTTGATAAATAGTACATTACTATAGAGGACCGGGAAACGAAGGGTTACAGGCCAAGTAGATATATCTGGCCGAAGGAACTGAGGCCAGATAGGAATATGCGGCCTGTAGCCCTGTTTCTCGCCGAGATTTGTATAGTGCTTTTCTCAAACTTGCCATGAAATAAAACGAACTGATTTCGCCGAACTATTTGATTTACCATACTATTTGATTTGTAAATATACCGTATCGTACAACATTTAAAAAAAAACATTCGCGCCTAACTTTTTTTTAAATCTGTTTGAGGTATCCTTTTACCTGGTGGTATAGACATTAGTTTTTAGGTTATTTTTTTTTTCTGTGGCTGAATGTCAAGACATAGTGTCACAATTTGACGTTTCAAAACAAAAGACAGTTTGTTTGCAGTCCTAGGTGTGAAATAAATACATGGAATCTCTTTACATATCATCTTACCATATGCCACCGGATACATAGTATTTCCGGGTTTAATTTAAAGTAAGTAACATCAACATTCCGTAGCAAGTTTGAGAAATATATTCTTACTATTCTCAACAACGTATGTTTTTAAATACATTATTATGATTATTTTTTACACTTATCATCATCATGTCTATTAGGGTGGATCGCGGTTGTATGAGTTTTTTTTTTTAATTTCAAACGTAATGGGTTAGTGAAAGTTAGGAGCCGTGTGGTGACGGCAGTAAGAATACATTTGTCACCACCCCAACTCTTCCCGTGGGTGTCGTAGGAGTCGACTAAGGGACTTAAGTGTTACTGATCATACACTTGACCCGGGTATGTCTGAAAACTACGACCAAGACCACCGGGGGATGGGCAGCAGCATCCCTAAAGTGCGGTGGAGACACTGCGATCGCCAACCCGCATGCCAAGCGTGGCGATTATGGCAAATACCCCCCAAAATAAAATGATAGCACAAAAAAGGCCGCGGCCCCGAGGTTCCGGCGACCCCCGGTGCCCTGGTTATGGTAGCGGCCAGGGTGCTAGCGGGGTCAGGGGTGCTAAGAATCTCCGGCAAAGATCCGGCTACCACCACCGACGACCTCTGGCCCTGGCAACTTATAACACACGTACACTGCGGACCGACGAAAAGTTAGTGGAACTGGAGGAAGGATTGAGCAAGTTGCGTTGGGACATTGTGGGATTGTCAGAAGTCCGAAGAGAGGGCGAGGACACGATAATCCTAAAGTCCGGCAACTTGCTCTATTTCCGGGAGGGCGACCAACAGTCCCAGGGAGGTGTCGGGTTCATCGTCCACAAGTCCCTCGTAAACAACGTGGTGAAGATCGAGAGTGTGTCGGCTAGGGTGGCGTACCTTATACTCAGAGTATCTGAGAGATACTCGCTGAAGGTCATACAGGTGTACGCGCCGACTTCGACACACTCCGACGACGAGGTGGAGGCTATGTATGATGATATCTCAAAAGCCATGCATAGCTCCAGAACCTACTTCACCGTTGTTATGGGGGACTTCAACGCGAAACTGGGCAAGAGAGATGGTGACGAACTGAGGGTGGGGCAATTTGGAGTTGGACGTCGGAACCACCGGGGCCATCTGCTGGCTGGTTTCTTGGAGAAGGAGGGACTCTACATGATGAACTCCTTCTTTAAGAAACGCGAGCACAGAAAATGGACTTGGATGAGTCCCGACGGTGCAACTAAAAACGAGATCGACTTCATCATGTCGACGAAGAGACATATATTCAACGATGTTTCTGTGATCAGTACGGTTAAAACCGGTAGCGATCACCGCCTGGTAAGAGGCATGTTGAATATATGTCCTAAGCTAGAACGCTCGCGACTGATGAAGTCTACGCTCCGTCCTGCACTCCATCTCCAAAACCCCGAGAGCTTTTAGAAGAGCTAGTTGGAACTCCAAAACCGTTTCGATTGCCTAGGCGATGATGTGGACGTATTCAACGACGGGTTTGTGGAAGCTGTCCATAGCGCTGGGTCTAAGTTTTTTAAGACCCAGCGGACAAATAAGACCAGAAAGCTCTCAGACTCCACTCAGAAGCTAATGGAAAAAAGGAGTGAACTGGTTCTACAATCCTCAGTTGATGCGACTTTATACCGGCAGCTCAACAGACAGATCTCTAAGTCCCTCAAACGCGATATGCGCCAATTCCGTACCAAGTGTATAGAAGAAGCCATCGAGCGGAACAAGGGCTCTAAAGTTTTTGCAAGGGATCTGTCTGTTGGGCAAAGCCAGCTCGCCAAATTAAAGACTGAGGATGGTAGAATCGTCACATCCAAATCTGAGCTGCTGAGTGAGATAGAGGGTTTTTATGGACAGCTGTACACGTCAACTAGCAGACCCGAAGTTGATCTAGCGGAAGACCTCAGAGCTAGACTGACCCGACACTATACAGAAGATATCCCGGACATCAGCCTGTGCGAGATTAGAATGGCTCTTGAACAGCTCAAAAATAACAAGGCGCCTGGGGAGGACGGAATTACAGCTGAGCTTCTGAAGGCGGGTGGTAAACCGATCCTTACGGCCCTTCAGAAGTTGTTCAATTCCGTCTTACTGGAAGGGAGAACGCCAAAGGCATGGAACAGAGGTGTGGTGGTACTGTTCTTCAAAAAAGGTGACAACGCTTTATTGAAGAACTACCGACCCATCTCACTTCTGAGCCATGTCTATAAGCTGTTTTCAAGAGTCATTACGAATCGTCTTGCACGCAGGCTTGATGACTTCCAGCCTCCCGAACAAGCCGGTTTCCGAAGAGGCTTTAGTACCGTAGACCACATCCATACGCTTCGCCAGGTTATACAGAAGACCGAAGAATATAACCTGCCCCTCTGTTTAGCGTTTGTGGACTACGAGAAAGCCTTCGATTCGATCGAAACATGGGCAGTACTACAGTCTCTCCAACGGTGCCAAGTCGACTACCGCTATATCGAGGTGTTGAAGTGTTTATACGAGAGCGCCACAATGTCAGTCCGACTCCAAGACCAGAGCTTGAAACCTATTCTGCTGCAGCGGGGAGTTAGGCAAGGAGATGTCATCTCCCCTAAGCTGTTTACCGCTGCACTGGAGGATGTCTTTAAGACTCTGGACTGGAGAAGGCTGGGTATCAACATAAACGGCGAGTACCTCACTCACCTTCGATTCGCTGACGATATAGTAGTCTTGGCTGAGACCTTGGAGGACTTAAGTACTATGCTCGTTGACCTCAGTAAAGCCTCCGAGCGAGTTGGTCTTAGGATGAACATGGATAAGACGAAAATCATGTCGAATTCCCATGTAGCACCAACTCCCGTAATAATCGGAGACTTTACACTCGAAGTTGTAGACGAATATATATACCTAGGGCAAACTATTCAGTTAGGTAGGTCCAACTTCGAGAAAGAGGTCAATCGTCGAATCCGACTCGGTTGGGCAGCGTTCGGGAAGCTACGACACATATTTTCGTCCAATATTCCGCAGTGTTTGAAGACGAAAGTCTTTAATCAGTGTGTGTTGCCAGTGATGACATACGGTACTGAAACGTGGCCGCTTACAATGGGCCTCATAAGAAGGCTCAAAGTCACCCAAAGGGCAATGGAGAGGGCTATGCTAGGAGTCTCTCTGCGTGATCGGATAAAAAATGAGACCATCCGCAGCAGAACCAAAGTAACCGAAATAGCTCTCCGAATCGCTAAACTGAAGTGGCAGTGGGCGGGGCACATTGCGCATAGAACCGATGGCCGTTGGGGCGGAAAGGTTCTTGAGTGGCGGCCACGTACCGGAAGGCGTAGCGTGGGTAGGCCCCCCACAAGGTGGACCGATGACCTGGTGAAGGTCGCAGGAGTCCGCTGGATGCGGGTGGCGCAGGACCGGTTATTCTGGCAATCTTTGGGGGAGGCCTATGTTCAGCAGTGGACGTCTTTCGGCTGATATGATGATGATGATGATATATGATGGGTTAGTGAAAAGTAGATGCTCTGCTTATTACTTTAATAGGAATATAACTTATTTTTTTAAATTTCTTAGTTTTAATACTGCCCCAAGCCTGTCAAACATCAACCATATTGTATTCTGTGGGCCACATTTTGGCAAAGATAACTATAATTTTGGTGTATCGTTGTAGTCTGCGTCTGATAATAGTTATAAAGACTAGGCTAGAATCGCGGAAAATAATGCCGGTATTTAACACAAAGAGAGATTACAAACTAATGTAAGCGTGCGAAATTTTGTCAATTTTCCAAGGTATTTTCTAAGATAAAAAGTCATGTTAATTGCAAGAAATGTGTACTACTAGATTATTTGTATCTTTTTTAATAATAAATAGATGATTTGAATATTTTTATTTTCTTTTAATGGCCTTAAACACCGACTTAGATCTGTCTATAATTTTCATATTTTCAGTGGTCTTGGGGCAGTACACGATGTACGAATATTAAGAATTGACAATAATGTTTTTCATTTACTTTATTATGGAGCATCGATTTAGAACTAGCCCATTTCGAAAATCGAAAAAAAAAAATTCGATCCACCCTAATGTCTATTACATTGATTTCTCGATTTTTATTAGTTTGTCAGCCTCCGTAACCTAGTTGGTAGTGACCCTGCCTACGAAGCTGGAGGTTCCGGGTTCGAATCTCGGCGAGGGCATTATTTGTGTATTTATTTATCACAAATATTTGTTCCTTGGTCATGGCTGTCTATGTATTTAAGTATCTATATGTATCTATGTATTATATATATCGTCGCCTGGTACCCACATCACAAGCCTTAATTGAGCTTACCGTGGGACTAGGTCGATTTGTGTAAGATGTCCCAAGATATTTATATTTATATTATATTTATATTTAATCAATATAAAATTAACAAAGTTGCCGTGATACTGCCCTGCGTATGAGATTTTGAATTTTGAAGGACTGTATGAACTAGGTTTTCTTTTTGGTCTTTTGGGTGATTAGTCAAGTTTCACTAATATGAAAGAGTGACAGAGATGTAAAACTACGACACGCTACTAAGTGTTAGCGATTGGCAACTTGGCTAAGCATCCTGTTCCGCAAGGTAGGAAGACAGAATAACAAGTTCATTAGAAGAATGGAACACATTCACTGTTTGCTGCTGATAGGTGACCCATCATAAAAGAAGGGTTATTAAAAATTGCGACCAAAATATTTAAATTTATACTTGCTCTAAATATAAATGGGTCAAACTGAAAATCATGGTATGAGTTTTTCCGGTGGACATTTTTAAAGTTAAGGGCTATGAGAGTTAATTTTCTTATTAAACCCTTATTGTCATTTAAAGGCACTCCTTTCTTTTTGAATTGTTTGATAAAAATAACGACTACACTCCTACCAGTTGCTTACTATTGGCCACAGGAAAGAGGGGCTCTACAGTTTCGGTCGATAAGTAGTTAACAGCCTGTGGTAGTAATGATTTTTATCCTACAACGCAAAGGAGTACGTCTTAATGACGATAAGGCTTTCATAAGAAAATCAAGCTTTATTGGCCTTAACTTTAAGATTGTCCACCGGAAAGACTCCAAACACGGGTTTTCGTTTGACCCAAATATACCTCCTTTAGTCAAATGTACAAACAACTTTTAAGACGGAATGTTAATCCAATGCGGTTATTTTAGTTAGCGAAGTATCCGCGGAACGTGATATCCAATTATCTACCGACTTGTCTATGTCAGGCTTACCTATTTACTCCTCCTAATCTAAACTAGTTCCAAGGGAATTTTGAGAACCTCATATTAGGGAAATATACTTTCAGGTTCTTTCGATTTACCTTTATTACCACAATAATGAATGATATGCCTAAGTTGTCTTTATGCAATTTAAGAAGGGTTTTAATAGCGCTTATCTACAAACTCAAAACAGTCTGTAGGCTTATGATGGTGCCGTGTTTATCAGTTGTCGTCGTTGCTGTCACGTTCTAACAAATATGCAAGTGCGAATGTGACAGGTAGCCGGTTGAACGGTAAAACTGGCCCCATCATAAGCCACCTGGAGAAAGTGCGTAACTAGCCAATAGGTGTACGCTTAAGTTTCTTTACTAAATTTTTATGACACCAGCTGTGCTTTAATATCTTTTGAGAAATGTGTCTGGCGGTGTCTCACTTTATGAAAAATAATGTGATCCGATAACAGCACAAATCGTTCTTTATGTGTCACAGGTTTACACCCGAAGACAAAATAGAAAACTATTGCGCTTAGTTTTATTTTTCTGTGTGTCCACGGGTTTCCCGCCAAAATAGTAATTTATGGAAGTTTTAGACGTTGCTAGGATAAAGGAGTGATGGTTTACAATGTTGTCATTGATCGTAAAGTTATTTTGTGCAATTCAGGACACACCTTTTTTTTTTCTGGTGCGGTTATCTCCGAAAATATTGTCCTAAAAAAATTTAAATAAACTATAGTAGTAAATGTATATTAGGGTGGATCGAATTTTTTTTTTTCGATTTTCGAAATGGGCTAGTTCTAAATCGATGCTCCATAATAAAGTAAATGAAAAACATTATGGTCAATTCTTAATATTCGTACATCGTGTACTGCCCCAAGACCACTGAAAATATGAAAATTATAGACAGATCTAAGTCGGTGTTTAAGGCCATTAAAAGAAAATAAAAATATTCAAATCATCTATTTATTATTAAAAAAGATACAAATAATCTAGTAGTACACATTTCTTGCAATTAACATGACTTTTTATCTTAGAAAATACCTTGGAAAATTGACAAAATTTCGCACGCTTACATTAGTTTGTAATCTCTCTTTGTGTTAAATACCGGCATTATTTTCCGCGATTCTAGCCTAGTCTTTATAACTATTATCAGACGCAGACTACAACGATACACCAAAATTATAGTTATCTTTGCCAAAATGTGGCCCACAGAATACAATATGGTTGATGTTTGACAGGCTTGGGGCAGTATTAAAACTAAGAAATTTAAAAAAATAAGTTATGTTCCTATTAAAGTAATAAGCAGAGCATCTACTTTTCACTAACCCATTACGTTTGAAATAAAAAAAAAAACTCATACAACCGCGATCCACCCTAATGTATATGCCAGTGAAGTTGGTATTTTCTTCTTAGGCGCATAACATCTGATAAAATATAATTTTATGCACGAAACTTATACCTGTTTTAAATATTTGTTTTAGGGCTTTTTTCATAATATTTTTAAATTATATGATGATGACACAACATTTGTGATTGGAACACTTCAGGAATTCCAAACTTTGACAATTATAGACCGGAAGCAAGACTTGGAAGACAAAGGCGGTGTTTTCTTTGAAATTCTATTAATAGCCGTCACTTAGATACTGCCTGTCAAAAGTGACTCATGACATGATTCGGATTCATCTGTAAGTACATAATTGACTGCTTTAAGACTGACACGTGCTGATAATACAATGCTAAAACTAAAAAATTTTTGGAAAATGTAGTTTCATTTTAACACGAGCATATTTTGAGGTCAAAGTTTCTTGTGAAGTGTATATAATTCTTCTCATGTTCGACAAGTATACATCGCGGAAATGCATTTGCAAACGGAGAATTCTTATTTTGGGATTTTCTTTAAATTTTTGTCTGGATATGCCTCTAGTCAAGTGGAATAACTGAGGTTGTATTAGAAATCGGTTAGGTAAGTAAATTTGTTTCAAGCATTTTTTTTTGTTTCTTTGTCATTTAGAATAATATAATATTATTAATTTTGTAAATTATTTGTAATTTCTTGTGTGTGTAATAATTTGTAATTTGTGTATACATTTTTTGTTTTTTTTTGTTGTAAAGTGACTAACTCAAATGGCCAAAACGGAAGACCAGCGCTGGCTCTGCTGGCAAAATGCTGAGTTTTGGCCATTTCGAGACAAAATTTCGTGTTTACTGTTTTGTTTTGTTTCTACTATGTCTCGAATAAACGTTTATTTTTCTTCTTCTTTCTTCTTCAGCCGTCAACTGAATCGAGCGATGAACGTGAAACGGAGCCATTAATGAGTCCGCTCCGCTCTCAGGGGAAAGCGGGCATAATTGTTGTAATATTGCACTATCCCGTGACTACCTGACATTTAAAAATCAAATTCTGACGTACCTATTTCACAAGTAGAGTTTCAATAAAAATTGCAAGTTATCTTGAGATTTCTGAGTGTTTTAGAAACTTGAACATAAGAAATTCAAACAATCAACACAATCTGTACCTTTAAAGTAAATAACAAATAACATATTTAATATTTGCAAAAATCGAATCAAAGAGTAGATAGATAACAATGTAATTATTACTATATCATCATCATATCAGCCGAAAGACGTCCACTGCTGAACATAGGCCTCCCCCAAAGATTGCCACAATGACCGGTCCTGCGCCACCCACATCCAGCGGACTCCTGCGACCTATTATTATATACCTATATTACTATATACCACTTAATAATTAAGTTGATAAAGCAATATATTTAATGCCATCACATTTATATCAACCCACTTAAATACTATATCAAAACCACAATAAGACTATCGAAATGGAAATTGTGGATTTATGTTTTCTCAATTTTCCATAAAAAGTTCAAATTGGAAAGGAGCCCTTTTGAAATGACACTCTTCATATGGTATATAGGGTAGTAATTATAAACTTTCAGAATTAAGCCGTTTTTTTTGCGGCCTTGTGAGCTTATACAATTATACACAAGCTGTTTTTTAAGATAATTTTACAAACATTTTATTTATCCCTTTATTTGTCATATGAAGAGTAAGAGATGAATGAAAAGAAATACATAAACATATTTGTATTTCAAAACTTTTAGCAAAACCACATTCATAGTTTTAAAAATGTGGAAAGTGGAAATAAGTACTTCTGTAAAGACACTCTTCATATGACAAAAACATATTTGAAGTACTCACGATTTCTTGAAATTTTATACTAACCTACCATTTATTATACCTCTTCACAGTATGGAACTTTGTAGCTGTATACCTAACATTTATTATTTTTATTGTGATCGCATTGTTCGATTTTAATTACTCAAGTTTAAACACAAACGCGATTCTATGGAATGGTTATTTTCACGGAGACCAGCGTCACGGTGTACCCAACAAGTATGTTGACTTAAAACTGAATGGAGACCATTTAAGCGACGCTTTGAAAATTATTGAAATTGTACGCTTTATACATTTATAGGTAAGTACATATGTTTATATTTTAAGCGCCCTGAATAAATTATTTTCTTTCTTTCTTTCTATCAATAAAATATTTTTCTCAAACTGTCATTGTCATGGACCAGGCTCCTATTTCACCATAATGACAAGTGTGACAATTGTAAAATATCACTAATACTAACATCACAGGTCTCCGTAGGCTACGGCTACCGCTTACTACCAGGTGGTCCATGTGCTTGTTTGCCACCAACATAACATTATTATTATTAATAACGTTATTACATCGTTAATAAACTACTTTTTATTTTCCGAAACCCGTGATAATTTTCGCAAGGTTTAGAGCAATTTTATACAATTAATGTACAATTTTTTAAGAATTGCTCTGACATGAGGTTCGACTTATGTCGGAATTTTGCTACAAATTGTCGTGTTCTTGTGACAGTTGTCATTTCGCTTCGCAGAAAAGTAGTTATTTACTGCTGATTTCCAGTTATCCGGTTAGGTAGGTCCAACTTCGAGAAAGAGGTCAATCGTCGAATCCGACTCTGTTGGGCAGCGTTCGGGAAGCTACGACGTATCTTTTGGTCCAATATTCCGCAGTGCTTGAAGACGAAAGTCTTTGCTCAGTGTGTGTTGCCAGTGATGACATACGGTACTGAAACGTGGTCGCATACAATGGGCCTCATAAGAAGGCTCAAAGTCACCCAAAGGAACTCACTGAAGTGGCAGTGGGCGAGGCATATTACATGTAGAACCGATGGCCGTTAGGGCGGAAACAAGGAGGACTGATGACCTAGTGAAGGTCGCGGGAGTGCACTGGATGCAGGTGGCGCAGGACCGGTCATTGTGGTAAATTTTGGGTGAGGCTATGTTCAGCAATGGACGTCTTTCGGCTGATATATGAATACTGCTGATTTATTAAGGTTCCTGAATTATATTTTATGTTGGTGGCTAACAAACAAATGGCCCTTCCGAAGGTAAGCGGTAACTGTACTGCCGTGCTAACTAAAAAGGACGCATCTCCCATAGAACTAATAAATAAATAAATAAATATCTTGGGACATCTTACACAAATCGACTTGCTCCCACGGTAAGCTCAATTAAGGCTTGTGATGGGGTACCAAGCGACGATATATATAATAGATAGATACATATAGATACTTAAATACATAGACAGCCAAGACCAAGGAACAAATATTTGTGATAAATAAATACACAAATATTGCCCTCGCCGGGATTCGAACCCGGAACCTCCAGCTTCGAAGGCAGGGTCACTACCAACTAAGCTACGGAGGCTGACAACTACTATATAAGAACTACTATAAGAGATACTTAGCAGTGTAGCCTATGGACGCCCCCGATTGGAGGACAGTAAATTTACAATTGTAGCACCTGTCAACGTGGTAAAATAGGGGCTTGGGAAGTACCATTTAGCTGGTTCGATGACAATATGTTATGTATGACATGGCATTTCATAACTACTTAGCAGTCATAGAACAATAAAGTAACGGCAGTCATAATCAGCTTATGTTAGTCCTCCGCTGGACGTAGGCCTCTCCCATCAACTATGCGTATAAACGCATTAGGAGGAAAATACCCATAATCGCCACGCTGGGCAAGCGGATTGGCGATCGCAGTAATGTGTCCACTATGATGACGCTGCTGCCCATCATCAATCTTTTATCAAATAATGGTCAGTGACACTTCAATCCCTTAGTCGACGCTTACCCGCAGGAGGAGTTAGGGTGATGACAAATGTATTCTTACTGCCGTCACCACACGGCTGAACGGAAGCAACTGCTTTAAAAAGTAAAATACCGGAAGTAACTTGCAAGCATCATCTTGGCATTTCACCGAAAAACAAGAACAATGACAATATCACCGAGTTAAAGATTACCTCAAACAGTTAAAAAAAGGAGTAATGATGCCTTCGTTCGAGTGACAGAGTAGATTTCGGAGTTTGTGATAGTTGGCCATGATTCATAGCACATGGCAAGCGACCGCGGTCGGTTTGCAATGTTTGCATACGAGATGCTGTGCGCGATAGTGCAATCGCCGCGCCGCGCCAACGGGATGTGGTTACCAAAGCCTTTGAGAGCCCACTCAAAGCACTCTACAGCTAAAAATTGTATTTAGTTCGCAGCTTCCAATACACCACCTCCCCTGAGAATGTCAGCGAATTTGATCACTATCATCTGAATATGATAACAAATATCTACAGCTTTCAGGGCTACGTACTTTTAATGAAAAAAGGAACCCTTTTTTATCGTCTGTCTGTAAAATTCAAATCTGTTCTTAGAAATATACACAGATTGAATATCCTAAAGTCTCGGGTACAAATGTACATAAATGTACAGAAGTACATAAATATTCCAATATTTTATTCGAACTATATAAGATAAAGCTCTAAATTTAAAAACTTACAAATGCCACGGGTCTCAGGATGATAAATTACCATAAATTAGGTTAATTAATAAATTGTACATAACTACGTTAACCATTTTGATCGTGTATCGCAGAAATTGTACGTTTTAAAATTACGTTACTTAGTAACTTGCTTGGAGTACTGTAACTTCTTAGTTAGTATTTGTTGATCTTCCTTTCATCCACGTAGAGTTACGTTTACAGAATTTCAATTCTTTTGCTAACCATTTTAATACGGCTATGGGCATGATAATTATTATTCGTATCTTATTTTTTCAAAACTTCATGTTCATGATGGAACCTCAATCGGTCTTCTCTTGTCGTTAACGTTTAAATTATAACGATATTAAACATTTAATTTGTTGCATTATGCCTACCTACTTACCACCAAAATGTGGCATCACAAATTGTGATTCACAATAAATGGAAAAATATACTACTAAAACACTAAGTTTAACCCCTCATGTGTCGCGAATATTTTTTTCTGATAGTTTCCTCGACACTGATCAGTGGTTAGACATACGAAGGGTTAAAATTATATAATTTACTTGAAAAAAAAAACAATTACCTATCATTTTGTTCTATCAGTCCCAAGGTTTTTGAGGACAGCCATTTCCGATAAACCTAGATAATCGCTAGTTACGATGTCTAGGCATTTGGCACAATACCGAGAGGGGAAAATTACAATATTGTGCTGAGAATATCGGGCAATACGTTGCAGGTAAAAGTACTATCCAATATTGACTCGGACAGCTGCCAATTCAACAAGTTCATTTGATTCTTCAGCATCAAATAAATGTATACTTTAAATTTGTAAGTTCTAAAGCGACATTTTGTAGTGTCTGTACTTGACTGAGAAACTGTTGTTAATTGTTGAACTTCATCATCATCATCATCATCATCATCAGCCTATGATAGTCCACTGCTGGACGCAGGCCTCTCCTATTAACTATGCGTATAAACGCATTAGGAGGTAAATGCTTATGTTTAATTATTTGGTCGTTCTACAGACAGAGTTACAACGCTAACAACTACATTCACGTATTAGTAGCATATCTACTGTGAAAATGTTACCGGAAATTATTTCATGTGCCAAAAATTTTATCGAAAGCTTATTTAGGACTGATTTTTCAATCCCCAGTTAACAGTACCTGTCAAATAAATGTTAGCCCTGTCCTTTTTTGACTGATGATTTTAGAAAAAGATGGTGATAATTTTAACTAATGGATAGGTTTATTTGGCGATTGAAAAATCAGCCCTTAGTTGACAAACCAGCGCTTGTATATCCTATCTTGTGCTTATGCTTGTATATCTTGTATACCTATCGGTAGGTATACCAAATTCACCTTTCGCGTATTCATATTCATGTTCCATTCCGTCTAAACGAAGATATTTTTTAATTATGATACTGTATGCAATTCGGCTTTATTGAAGCAAAGGTGAATCATGTCATCATCACTAGAGATGAGGTGTTGTAACGGTATCTATTATCCAAACATCCTGTCAGTAGCTTCCTCCAACAGTGTACCGCAACACATTCCAAAATTAAATTTATTAGTCTTCTTGGCAGACTGTTATTAGATGGAAAATATTACTTTTTTAGTAAATAAATGGTATTTCAGTACGGATCTTTCTCAATCTTTGATGTCAGGTTACAAAGTAAGGAATTGAAGGTACCTACTACGAAAACAAATACCAACAAATCAAAGGAAAATAAATAAGGTGTGGTATAAAGACACAAAATACATAACTAATTATACGTATTACCCGTAAATATACGTGTACCTAAGATGTATGTACTAGAAACAGACTATTGCGTATCGTTATATCAAGCCATCCAATGAGCTATTTATGATTACAGCTTTTTAAAAAAGGACTACATACCCACGTTCATAGCCTTGAGTCGTATAGGTGCGTGTGCGTACCTTTTGTATCTGTTGGTACAGTCACCACATGGGAATGTTGAGCCACTTGACAATGGATGCAATTTGGTCGTGTAATATTAAGTATGGGTTCGGTATTTTTCGTTAGTTGGCACAATCGCGACATGACCGATGTTCCCCGATGATATGTCAGTCAAATACGAATCTTTGTTGCGTCAAAATTTCAGTATGTCAAAACTAGTTGAAATAGTAAAAATTTCTTCGTCGACGAGAATTAAGGATTAGTCATCGGCCATTATTAGACGCTAGATGTCGTTGTTCCTAGAGGAAACTGGATAACGACAGTTCTTCATAGATTTGTCTAAAACCGTTTAGTAATTTATTCGTATTTACTTCAAATCGGTTGCCATGACTTATCTGACATTAATAGGCTAGGTATTTTTTCCATTCAAGATATTTATATAAATAGGCATGTTATCGAGCAATTTTAAATTATTTTTTTCATTGACAGAGACAAACGCTATTGCTGTCTTTATTATCATTCGTTACAGCTCAGTTGACGTTAGTTGAAAACTTATGTAATGTAACCTTTGTAGAAATATGGTAGGTAACCTTTGACAATCTGCCTATAATCCTATAATCTGTCAATAGCCATAAAAATGTTTAGTAGAAACTTGAAAGTTTCTGACTGAAATTCTAATTTTGAAAAAATACCTGTCAGTGACAGCCATTAAAAGGAAAGTGAACGAAATTGCCATTGAAGTTAGATTGACGTCTCCAGGACTAAAGCGGATGTTATAACTATAACGTAACTATAGTAACGTCAGCTTCCGGAATAATAGCGATCAATCATTGGTTAAACATTTTTGTTATTACGTAACCATGGTAATGTCACCTTCTGAAGAATACGCGAGCGTTCGGAGTTCGGCCGAAGTCGTGATACCAGCCCCATAAGAGTTCGCCGGAACCCGATTTGTATTATTCGACCAAGTTGCGAACAGTGGCAAGTGGCTCAACAATCCCGTGTGGTGACTGTACAGTCGCCAGCAAATATATTGGAGCTTTGGAGCAGCCAGGTGGCTCCGAAATATGTGAGCAGGCATTGTCTTGGCTTTAGAGTACATGTTCCTTATATTCTTGAGCACTGTTATGACGCTATCGTAAATACATAGACCATGACCAAGGAGCAAATATTCGTGATAGTAAATGCCCTCACCGGGATTTGAACCTCGAACCTCCAGCTTCGTATGCTGGCTCACTACCAACTAGGCTACGGAGGTTGACAAACATAAAGGTGATTGCTGTAGCTATAGCTGTAGCTGTAGGTTGTGGATAGGTAGTGAAAATGTATCGTACACATTTTCTATTTATGGGCAATGGTCCGTGCCGAGACTTAATCGAATGGTTGATTTACTGACATGAGTCGTATTAAAAAGAAACTTTAACTATAATAACCGAAAATAAAGGCAACGCTGCATTTATAATAAAGATTGATTTATTAGATATATGTACATATATCTAATGCTGGGGGTTCTACAGCAAATCCAAATTTGTTTCAGTGTACTCTCAATCCGGACGCCGTGTGGTGACGGCAGTAAGAATACATTTGTCACCACCCCAACTCCTCCTGCGGGTGTCGTAAGAGTCGACTAAGGGATTGAAGTGTCACTGACCATTTTTTTGATATCGATTGATGATGGGCAGCAGCGTCATCATAGTGGACACATTACTGCGATCGCCAATCCGCTTGCCCAGCGCTGCGATTATGGGCATTTACCTCCTAATGCGTCTATACGCATAGTTAATAGGAGAGGCCTACGTCCAGCAGTGGACTATCATAGGCTGATGATGTGATGATGTACTCTCAATCTATCGAGATATTTTTTTTAGGCACGTGATAATTCAGTACACATTGTGAACATCAGCATTATGTTTTAATAAATAGCTTAACTCAAAACTCGAAAAAGGCAAAGCGGGCAGGGTAATGAGGGCACTGGCCGCTTTGCCCGGTGTGTCTTATGTTATATGAATATAGTTGGAAAATGGTATAGTTATAACACTATGCCTGTTCAGAAATATCGTTGTTTTGAATGCCACAAATTCGGATTCGAAGAATGACCTCTTTCTCGAAGTTGAACCTATCTAACTCGATAGTTGGTCCTAGGTAAGAAGAAGTTACTGTTGGTTAAATTTTGTTATCTGTGATTGCAACATTAAAATTTAAATTTAAATTCATATGTTCGGTTTTCTTTAGTTAATTGGTTTAATGGAAGAAAGTCCGCCAACCAACTGATTTCTGACTCTAATTGTGCAGTAGGTATAAGACGCAATAGACGTATATGATTTATAGTTTTGTCTTTCCATTATAGCAAACGGGTGTATAACGACCGAGCTTACAGAATCGGCTTTATATGTACCTACCTAATGTATGTAATAATGCTATAATAGTTACGCTTGCTAAAACCAGGTACGTGTGAAATTTATAGTATTCAGTTAGCCGCTGGATAATTTTATATACATAAGTACATAGTTAGATCAACTTTAAGTAGGTAATGATAAATTGTAAAAATCCTGTTCAGACCAAATACAAGTCCATATGAGTATAGCTCGTTTAATAACATTGGATAATGTTGAGTTTTTACCTTAAGTAGCTATGTATATACCACATTTATGAATGACAGTATAATCGGCAATTACAATATAATAAATTTTTAAATGTAATAACTAAATGGCTGTTGGATAAATGTTTTTACAGTACGAATGAATTATTGAATTGCAATATGTATGATTCAAAAAAATAGATATAATAGGTGTAGGTTCATTTTCGTTGATATTGTGATATTGTATTATTATTATTTTTTTAATTTATTGATATTGTATTTTCTTTTTGACATTGGTGAATTGAATTGGTTGTATTTTTTTTTATTCTCTCTCTCTCTTGACTTAATCGTTTTGTAAGTGTCGTTGTTTCTGTGTTTTATATAGTCCACAAATCTCTACATTTGCATGTCTTTACTAGACTGAATACTGTATCCACTGTACCTTAACATCTTGTACCAGAACCTGTATTATGTATTCTAGCAAATAAATATATTGATTGATTGATTGATTGATTGATTGATCGCTATCAACATTTGTTACAACAATGACGACATCATAAGTATATTATGATTATCATAGTTCCATCAATGTAAACGACGTCAACCTACCAACTACCAACGTACCAAGTACCAACTTACCTGATATCAAATCGGCACCATGGACATAATTTATTTTTGAGTATCACACAAAATTAGCAATTCTTTATATAGTACAGTTACGCAAAAAATATCATATTTAGAAATACGTCCGATACAGACATATGGAATTGTTAAGACTATTCACCAAATATGATCATGGTCAAATCTGTAGCTAGTACCTCACCTTACATAAAAAATATCTGAGTAACAACATTATACTGTTGTGTTTTTCCTGGGGATTACAATCACCGGTGCTCTAAGAATTTGCACTGTATCAACGAAAAGAGAACCGGGGAAATAATTGGTCTTGTCAGTTTTGTCGTCCTATTCTTAATGTATGGGTAACGGATTATGTGATACTCGTACCTCCTTCAACCGACCTTAGCTTAGACTACAGTAACTGCTAACTGATGACCAGAGATCGGACAAACGTGCGTCATTGTTCGCAATAATATGGACATGATCCCAAATTTGATTAAATAATTAATCACTTTCAGAAAATTACTTATTTGACACCGGTGACTATGAAAACCTTTGTAAATAGTCACCTTAAAGCTTTGAAATCAAATTGAAAGAAATTATTCGATCAATTATTTATTTAATCAACTTTAGAGTCATGTCCATATTATTGCGAACAATGACGCACATTTCTCCGATCTCTGCTGATGACCATCAGGCGGCCCGTATGATTTATTTACCAAAACTAGGCCATAATATTCTTATCTTTTCTTTCTTTGTTAGAAAATGTACGATGATTTTAATATTCCTCAATCGGGAAGAACGGATGTTTTTTAAAGCTTAAACAATCCTGTTGAATAAAATATTGTAGTAGCTGAATAAACATGGATACACACATTAATTAGAATGTAAACATCTGGTGTATATAATCAACAGTCGGTGGAAAAGTTGGGAGTTGAACATTTGAACAACGTAAACATTTTTGAACTCGCTACAACGTACTCGTTTTCTTTATCAATATTTTTATGGGCATTCAATAAGAGTGCTTTGTTGTGGTATCAACCTGATACAGCGGAATACCCAATTTATGAGTTTTGCGTTGATAATATTTCGTAAACCCTTTTGCAGTGGGCCTCTTTTGTAGACCAAAAATGAGTTATACGCATAATGGTTAACTTACGTAAAATGCGTTTTAGGTACAGTCACGTGTGAAATATATTATTCACATATTAGAACGTAAAAAATATTTTTGCAGCCAATCGACCGTAGGTACATCTTACATATCGTACCGTACTCGTAATATAGCCTTGCAGATGACCCTTCAGGGCATAATAGAGTTTGCGTATGAAAAGTACTATTTTGAATAGAAATAGAGACTGAAACATGTGATCAGAGGGGGTACAGAAACACGTGGAATAAAATAATTTGATCACTGCAAAAACTTATCGACCGACAAATAGCAGCACCGTACTCTCTAGCTATTATAAGAAACTATGCTGATTAATGTTTTCCCTTAGAGTATTGCTAACGCCCCCGCCCAAACTCTGACTGACCGAGTGGTCACAGGCATAAGCCGCGAAAACTGAGGATATGGGTTCGAATGTCACCTTGGATGTTGGTAAACGTTTTTTTCTTCGATATGGCATCTTTATTTCGATTTTTAAGCCTATGGAACAGGTTAAGCTATTTAAAAACACATAATACATGAAAAGAACATGCAATAAAATTTAATTAGTGTCTGAAGTATTTTGTTAGATATTACTACGAATGCAATATTGTGTTATGTAATAATATACACCTATTTGTAACGGCTTTGTCGAGAGTTAAAATATTATCAATAAATACTAAAAACAGTTTTTGAAGACAAAAACAGAATGCGTTTTTCTCGAATCACCGGGAAAAAATAAAACTTGTCCTCTCTGTGGCCGATGGTCAACAGCAAATCTGTGTTACGATTTCATTAACTGGGAAACTTGGTTGCACCGTTAATTGTTTTATCCCACAATTTTATTACTAGGTAACTTGGGTAGGTTCCTTAACTTCAGGTATGTCCACCGTAAAGACGATAACCTAAATCTGATAATAGCCCAACTAGGGCATTATCATACATCATAAACATAATCGTGTTCTGCAACTATGGCTGTACTGAACAAATGTTACATTGCAAATGTCGAGGTGTGATTCTATAGGAGGGCCAAAATATTTTGTACAATTTCCGGCCAGATTAACAGTAGCCGGTCCCAGTTATTCCCCACAGACCTATTTCAACACCGTTCCGTGACGCAAACATCCTAAATAGCTGTCGCACAAAATATTTGCGTTGTTTGTGGTACCAAAACGCAGAAAGTTCTTATTTGTGGCCGCAGTTCAACTTTCGGCACCAAGTTTCAGTAGTACTAGAACTAACGAG
Organism: Thaumatotibia leucotreta; assembly: GCA_025490895.1. NCBI lineage: Eukaryota > Metazoa > Arthropoda > Insecta > Lepidoptera > Tortricidae > Thaumatotibia > Thaumatotibia leucotreta. The sequence continues at coordinate 12,470 of JALPQI010003159.1, read as the reverse complement.
TGTAACTTAATTAGACAAAACATTGAGGCTATATTAATCATAAGACCGATTTAATGTCGGTTAAGTTAATGTGGGTATGCATTATGTTGCCAATAGTAGGTACTCGGTCTTTATTTATAAATTTTATAATATAAGGATAGGTACTTATATTATATCCTATCTGTGTGTCTCTGTATTTTTGTGTTTCATGATCAATGTTTTGTATGATTATGCCAGTATCTTCAGCTATGTACATAATAGTAATATTGGAATCAACGTGAACATCGAAACATGACCGATGATGACACCTGTCCCAATATTAAAGATCTACAGAAAAATAGGCGCAACATCTTATAGGTAAAGCGTAACTAATTTACCAATGAAGTCGCTTCATAAAAAATAATCAGATATTCAGAGCATGCAACAGATTATTTTACATTATGAAACTTATTAACAGTTGATTGGCAAAACTATGTATGATTTTATAGGGTTCCGTAGCCAAAAGGGCAAAAATGGAACCCTTAGCCATGTCCAAATGTCCATCTGTCCGTCTGTCCGCAGCATTGGTGGCCGTTAATACTAGAAATCTGCAATTTGGTACAGGTATACATATTAATCATGCCAACAAATACGTACAAAATAAAGTAGAATTTTTTTTCAGGTCCCTCCCCAACTGGTGAGGTGGAGATGATTATTTTATTTACTGTAATCCTATAAAGTGGTATATCATTGAATAGGCCTCTTAAAAAGAATAAGGGTCCTGAAAAAAAGTTTTTTCTAAAGTTAATATTATTGGAGATAATCGCTCCAGAAGAAAAAAAGTGTCCCCCCCCCTAACTTTTGTTTCGTAGGTCCAAAAAATATGAACAATATGATGAATAGTGGGCTTATAGAATACTTTAATATAAAGCTATTTCGAATATAATCGGCCCAGCCTTTTTTGATAACCCTACACTGGGCATGGTCCGACATTTTCTTGGCCGGCTTTTTAAATCTGAAGTTCAACTACACATATATTAGTTACACAAAGTGCGTTTTTAACCTGCTAGCTAGTAATTTAGAGTTACAAAAGAAGCAGCCATGAAAACAGCACACCGCAATATATAGTTAAAGCTTTCAATGCGAGTCACTGGAAGACGAGCAACATTTTCAACGCGATTTAATGATGTCATGTTATTCCGGGTTTATTTTCGCGGCCATGCTTGACGGAGCGTGCGTTCGCAAAACCATCAAAGGTTTGATTAACAAACTGTGCCATGTGTGCAAACGCGATGTAGTATTAATTACAAGTATTCTACAGAGTGGGTTTGAAGAGGACGTTTGTTATTCTTTTATTTAGTTCCTAAAATATTTCCTATTGTGTATGGTTGCTTGGGGTCTTTAGGTCCGGATTGAAAAGCAGCGTGTCCGTGTATTTACAGATTTATTTGAACATAACATTACATAACATTTACATCAGTTGAACAGTCCTTAAAGAAATATTCGTATGTGCTAGTCACAACAATTTAATCCTTAGATGTTTCTCCTTTTCTAGCTCTTAATCGAATGTTGTGTTATGAAATTATGTGGTCGGCTGTTCCCGCCAATCCTGCCCTCAATGAATCCGTTAGACAAGTTACGTGATAGGTCATGTGACTTGTCGGCATAGTCAATTGATTTCCCTTTTAGTAAGTAGGTAAATCATCATATAATTTCTTAATTATGTATAAATTACTGTAATTCAACCAGTATTACCTACTTATGAATATTTAGAAGTACCCAACAATTACGATGGTTAAACTGAAAAATATATTAATTTTATTAGAGCTTCAGGCTCAGTAGGTACTTTATTATAATAATAGGCATTATAAATATTAGATGTCATATACCAAAGAAACACGACCAAGATCACCTATGTCCGAGGTGGGGATCGAACCCACGTACTCAGCTTTCGCGGCTGATGCCTGTACCCCTCGGCCACTCGGTCTTAGAAACCACCGGTCAAATTTCTCGGGTATATGCAATCCCTTACAAGGCTAGGCGCCTTTGACCATTCTCTAAGGGCAAGCACTAACTACATGTCTGCACCTCCTATTTAGAATACTTTACAGTTTTCTAGAATAGCTAGAGAGAGATGGTGCTGCCATCTATTGAACGTATTGCGAAAACACAAATCAAATTATTTATTAACTAAATATTTTGATTTGTACTTTTAATTTTTCTCCAGTAGTCACACTACTTAATACTATATAAATTATAAATATTAGATGTCATATACCAAAGAAAAACGACCAAGATCACCTATGTCCGAGGTGGGGATCGAACCCACGTACTCAGCTTTCGCGGCTGATGCCTGTACCCCTCGGCCACTCGGTCTTAGAAACCACCGGTCAAATTTCTCGGGTATATGCAATCCCTTACAAGGCTAGGCGCCTTTGACCATTCTCTAAGGGCAAGCACTAACTACATGTCTGCACCTCCTATTTAGAATACTTTACAGTTTTCTAGAATAGCTAGAGAGAGATGGTGCTGCCATCTATTGAACATATTGCGAAAACACAAATCAAATTATTTATTAACTAAATATTTTGATTTGTACTTTTAATTTTTCTCCAGTAGTCACACTACTTAATACTATATAAATTATAAATATTAGATGTCATATACCAAAGAAAAACGACCAAGATCACCTATGTCCGAGGTGGGGATCGAACCCACGTACTCAGCTTTCGCGGCTGATGCCTGTACCCCTCGGCCACTCGGTCTTAGAAACCACCGGTCAAATTTCTCGGGTATATGCAATCCCTTACAAGGCTAGGCGCCTTTGACCATTCTCTAAGGGCAAGCACTAACTACATGTCTGCACCTCCTATTTAGAATACTTTACAGTTTTCTAGAATAGCTAGAGAGAGATGGTGCTGCCATCTATTGAACATATTGCGAAAACACAAATCAAATTATTTATTAATTAAAAGTACAAATCAAAATATTTAGTTAATAAATAATTTGATTTGTGTTTTCGCAATATGTTCAATAGATGGCAGCACCATCTCTCTCTAGCTATTCTAGAAAACTGTAAAGTATTCTAAATAGGAGGTGCAGACATGTAGTTAGTGCTTGCCCTTAGAGAATGGTCAAAGGCGCCTAGCCTTGTAAGGGATTGCATATACCCGAGAAATTTGACCGGTGGTTTCTAAGACCGAGTGGCCGAGGGGTACAGGCATCAGCCGCGAAAGCTGAGTACGTGGGTTCGATCCCCACCTCAGACATAGGTGATCTTGGTCGTTTTTCTTTGGTATATGACATCTAATATTTATAATTTATATAGTATTAAGTAGTGTGACTACTGGAGAAAAATTAAAAGTACAAATCAAAATATTTAGTTAATAAATAATTTGATTTGTGTTTTCGCAATATGTTCTATAATAATAGGCATTTATGCATTAACTATTGGTAATATGCAAAGACCGGTAGTCACAGATTATTTTTCCCAAATTTCTCCTCGGATAGGTACCTGCTCAATAATTAACATGCTTTTCGTGTATACTGTTGACCCCTAAAGATATTTAAAATTAGAAATATCTAAAAAACTGTCTATTTATAATCCTAAATCCAAAGTAGATAATATATTTTTAATCCCATTTTACTATTATTTTTCATTTAAGCTCAATCTTTCACTTTAATTTGATGCATCCTTAAAAAGATAGGTACCTATGTATCGTATCCCGATTTCCCCGAAAGCACTCGAATTTCCAATTCAAATAAGGCAAATTAAAGAGGTCCTTTCATGGTCGGAGGAATCTCCCCGCTCTGAAAGCCGCAACTGCTCAGACCTTTTTAAGAATATATCTACAGAAGTACTCCCTTCATAACATCTGAAATTCTAATAATAGTATTCCCTGGTTCACAATTCACGCTGTAGTCTATGATTCCTCTACGAATTGGCATACGCGAGGCCTGTAAGTGATAATTGGAGTGAAAGAGATAATTGCTCAAAATATACGGTTCACGATTTAATATTCGCAGTTTACCCCAAAACTCGTCCCGCCCATGCGATGCTTTACGGTCGTGCTCAGAATGTACTTTACAAGCTAAATTTCGAAATAAGGCTATCAGGGGTCGTCTTTTCGTTGGTTAAGACTATTGATATGATTGATGATCACTTGACATGACATCAAAGTTTAATGATGGTACTTATAATATGTACCTACTGTGGTAATTACCAAATTTATTCCGTTCTCTGTATTCGGTTCCTAGTAAGTACTTGTACCTACGCATCCATCTGCCGAGTCTAGTCTACCTAATTAATTCAACGCGCGACGTCTTATTGTTCAAAATAAACGAAATTTACAGATAATTTATGGAAAGTAGGTTAGACAGACAATAAAATTGATGCATTGATTAATAGGTTTCCGGTTGTTGTCGTAAAATTAGCCTTCAAGGCTGTTTTATTTTTATACGCTCATAAATAATATATAAATAAACGTTCATTATCACGTCATAACGCTGAAAGGTATCATTAAAGGCCCTCCGATAAGTAGGTACCCTTTACAAAAATATTTTATGTCGGTTTTATCTGTCTCACATTTTACCTCTCTCGGAAATTGCCCAACGATTAAAGCAGACATCTGTAAAACACCAAACAATGCTAAATTAAATTTAATTTGACGCTGCTCTTTATTAATAAGAAAAATCCGATAGCTACTACTATAATTTAGTATCCAAATGTACTACATAAGGAATGTGTTTTTTAAGGATTCCTAACAACAGCTGGTAATCTACAGTGTTCATATGTAACATAAATTCCCTCAACTGTGGAAACGACCCGAAAGGAAATATTTATTTTAATTTGAAATTTGATTATCTTTTCAAAGTTTATGTTACAATAATACTTTTGACATACCACATACAAGGGGTCATATATGTAACTTTAATTGGTACTTGCATTTGCTTACTTTACTTGCATTTGTCAGCCTCCGTAGCCTAGTTGGTAGTGACCCTGCCTACGAAGCTGGAGGTTCCGGGTTTGAATCTCGGCGAGGGCATTATTTGTGTATTTATTTATCACAAATATTTGTTCCTTGGTCATGGCTGTCTATGTATTTAAGTATCTATATGTATATATCTATTATATATATCGTCGCCTGGTACCCACATCACAAGCTTTAATTGAGCTTACCGTGGGACTAGGTCGATTTGTGTAAAGATGTCCAAAAATATTTATTTATTTAGATGGTGTCTAGGTGGACAAGAAAATTTCCAGGAATTAATTCCAGCTTAGAAATCATTCTGATATCTTCATTTAGACCAATATTTGTGGAATCCGAGTTTGTACATTACCAGGTTGAGCAAGTTTGGTTTAGTAGTTCACCCAAAATTAAAAATAGTACATTACGACACAAGTGCGAAAAACAAGAAATACTAAACGAGTGGCGATGTTTTAAATCGACACGAGTTAAGAATTTCGTTTTTGCACGTGTCTCGTACGACGCATTTTAGTGCAGATGGCCCTCCGAAATTATGGACCTGTCGTAAAATGACACATTTTTTTTTTAATTTATTTCTAGGATTGATACAATACTTAAAACTACTACAAAAACTTAGCCAAACTGTAAAACAGTTTGTTGGCGAAAGAAAAAGACACCCTTTTTTAAACTTACATCTACAGTCGACTCTCGTTATTTCAAACCTGCGATAATTCGAACCTCTCTATAATTCGAAGTTATCACGAGTTCCCTAGAAGATCTCTTGCTATTTAGAAAAAAATCAATACATTTTTAAACACTTGGTAATTCAAACAAAAAAATAATAGCTACACAACAAAACCACGCGTTAATTCGAACTCGTGGGCGTCAAACATTCGACAATTCAAAGTTATGATGAGATTAAAGAGGCAAGTACCTACATGCCCTACGTTTTAGAAAAGTTGCACGAGCATTTGTTGTTAATTACCTCATTTGTTTGCCACTTAGTTAAGTTACTTTTCCGTTTATGTGTACAGATTAAAAGTTTACGTTAGTTATGAGTCCTTAATCGAAAAAGTGGAAGTAGGTGGGAAGAAAAGTGAAAAAAAAATGCATTTAATAAATAATAGTTGATTATTACTTAACACCTTGTACTTTCATTTTTTCTCCCGAATATTTCCGACCATTTGATATTTCAAACTCTCGATAAATCGTAATATTTGGATAGGTCCTTCGAGTTTCGAATTAACGAGAGGCGACTGTAATATCTATTCTATTATTAATTTATTATACCTATAAATAGCTAGTAGCGCAGAAGGCATCACATTGTCGGCTGTTTTTAAATAGGTAGGTTACTAACTATGACAAATGATAATAACTATGACAAACGAGTTCTGCACTAAAAAATAGTACATTAACGACACAAGTGCGAAAAACATGAAATCCGAAACGAGTGGCGATGTTTTAAATCGACACGAGTTACGAATTTCTTTTTTTCACGTGTCTCGTACGACGTTTTAGTACAGGTGGCCCGCCAAAGTTTTGGACCTGACTTAAAATGACCCACTTCTCGCACTAGAGACTAAAAAAGGCACCATCTGTACTAAAAAAATACTTTTTAGTTCAGATGGTGCTACTCCCTATCGGTCCTGTTTTAAAACATCGCCACTCGTTTCGAATTTCCTGTTTTTCGCACTTGTGTCGTAATGTACTATTTTAATCTTCTCGAGCATTATTTCCTTAAGTAATCACTTTGTCGAAAATTGGTTGTAGTAAGCCCCCAGTATTATTTAAGTACCTACCTATCGAGTGATCACAGTTTAGGGTTGAAACAAAAAACAAATTCACACCCCACTTTACGTATCTATAGGGAAATTTGACAGTTACATTACTCTGTGTGAATTCGGGTTTCACAAGTTTAGGACTAATGAAGATATTAAAACGACTTCCAGCTAGCTAGAAATTAATTCCGCAAAACGTTTCTTTTGGATCTAATTTCTTGTCCTAAAAGGGCACATTTCAACTTAAAAGTGCTTTTTCCTAAAATGGACTTTAATTGCGCTTTAAATAAAATAGCCGAGCCTAAATTAGTAGTGACCCTGCCTACGAACCTTGAGGTCCTGGGTTCGAAGCCCATCAACCAAGGGCATCTTTTTGTGTAACTATGTTTATAAATGTGTCTGCCGTATACAGCCATGTAAAGCTTCGCTCAAACTGTTTGTTGTTTTCATTCATGGGATTTATTGTTTGTATGCAAGCCAATTAGGTATAGCCGGAAGCAATTAACTAGTTCCCATTTCCAAGGACGTAAGTACTACTTAGGTTAACTTTAAGAATATTGGAAAATAAAATGAAATATTCGGGATAATATTACACAGATAATTGTCTCCCCTCAAACTTAGTAAAGCTTTTAACATTTTAAGTCGGTATGAAAAGTGAAGACGTCTAGCAGAAAGGCACGCAAATGTGTCTCATTTGTCTCCACTTTCCGAACACACCCTTTTTTAACGCCTAGCCCAGGGGAAAACAGGGAGTATGACGGACTAACCACTAGTGGACTACAGTCTAAAACCACCAATGAAAGCCGTGGGGCGCTACGGGATCGCTATCAGCACACCCTACGCGCCATACAAAATTGCCTTTAGGAAACGTCATCCCTTCTTGAATATATCACGGTGTATTTCTAATTATTTAGGATTAACGTAAACCGAAAAGGTAATTATGTTCACTTTTTGATAATCAAAATGATTTCTAAAGTGTTCGAAACGTCGGAATGAAGTTAAAGTTAATTAATTTACGCGAGTTTATATGTTTTCATAGTTTTATTTCATGAGTAATCCTCGCGGTAACCGAAGAAAATATTATCATATGTATGTTGATTTAAATTTTCACGATTATTACTCATATTTTAAAGACAAAAGGGTCTTAATCGCGTACCGCGCAGCTCGAAGGTGTTGATACATTCTCTCGCCAGTCTGCCTGCGACCACGGGTATCGTCATGCCCGAAACGTCAGGATATGATCAAACGTAAGTTTACGCGATTAAGACCCGTTTGTCTTTAAAATAAAAAATACATTGAGTCATTAATTACCACGGCATCAAAAAAGCTGGGCATCCTGAATAGGGTGCGTCGGTTCTTTGCGCCCGACCAGCTTTGTCTTCTTTATAAGACACAAGTTCGGTCTTGCGTGGAGTACTGCTCTCATCTTTGGGATGAGTCCGGCCAATACCTACTCGATGCTCTCGATAGGATGCAGCGGCGGGCAGTTCGTATTATAGGCGACTCTAAGGTTACCAGGCACCTTGAACCTCTTCAACTACGTAGGGACATTGGTTCTCTGAGCGTTTTTTATCGCCTGTACCATGGTGAGTGTTAAGAGTTATTTTCCCTCATCCCGCCCTCCCCTTTCCGTTATAAAACAACACGTGCCGGTTTGCGGTGTCACTCCTTCACCGTGGAAAATATTCCCACACGTACTAAGAAATTCGGCAATTCCTTCATATCCGGACTATTAAAAAGTGGAATTCTTTACTGGCACATGTGTTTCCGCATACCTATAAGTTGGGACCCTTTAAACGAAGCGTGAAGAAGCATCTAGCGGGCCAGAAAGGCGGTGGCAACTAACAGGTTACTGATTGTCTCCTGTTCGTTGCCGCCGCGATTTGGGCTCTACCTTTCACTTACGATCAGGTGGAGTGGAGCCACTTTGTTGTGCCAACATAAAAAAAAAAATCATATGTATGTGATGAAAAAATAGTCGTCCAAGGAATAAATGAAACACTTTTCACATATATTTTTCGAATAAATGTACGTTTAGCTGGAGTAAATTCAAGAAAAGAATGAATAAGTTTAGGAGACTAATTAGAGTCCTTATAAAGTTACATTTCAATAAAATAGTAATGCAATAATATATTTACTTTCATGCCTCATTGATATTAGGTATACAATTAAAATACTCACCCGGGTCCGTCTGAACGGTTAATGGTTCGGTAGGAACTTTATATGTTACTTTAGAATTGAGTTCGCAGTCAAGTGTAGGTCAGCGTCGTAAAGTGGCAAATGGGAACATTAAAGTAGCCATAAGAATATTTATTCAAGTTTTCTAGCGTACAAGTGCGTTATCATATTAAATATTTCAATAATTTTATTAGTTAATAGACAGAAGTTTGTTAGGTAGGTACTTTCAGCACAATATCATTGAAATTACCAAAAAATATGTCATACAGTATATTTTATATACTGCTGTATGACATTTTTTTTTTCAAAAATTATCGCAAAAAAAATTATTTATAGCATAATACAATTCCCTACATTCTAAAAATATGTATGAATAGGTAAGTATTGCAAGAATTACATGAAGCTATGTTACGCTCCCAGCGAATGTTCAAAGTGGATTTTACGAGCCTAGATAGGGTTTCATTTCAAAGCACGAGGCGTGAACAAACTTTGCTTCCGAGTAAAATACAAAATTACTCGTCTCAAAAGGAGACGAAAGTTAATAAGTTTAGTTATTGTACAAAAGATTACAAATCTAATACAAATATTTTTTTTTGTAGCATGGAAAATCATAACAAATCAAATCCATGAAATAAAACTATGAAAAACTGATAAACTTGCGTATATTAATTAAATTTTAATTAATTCCGACATTTCGAACACTTTACAGGGTACACTTGTCAGAGCGACTGACAATGGAGGAAATTTGATATCAACCTCCATCAGAAAATCAAATCAAATCAATTGAAACCAAATCCAGTTAGGTATTCGTAAAAATTATGATTTCTTTGAAAATTTGGATAAAATGTTACTTACATTACTACTTTCTTTGAAGAAGAAATAAATTAACGTCGCTCCACACATTATCCTTAACTACATGTATAAGCATTTTTGTTCACCTATTGTTGTTGCTTTCCTCAGCAAAATGTTGCTTCAGTAATTATCATTAGCACTGCCAAAATTTCAAGTTGTTACACTTGCTACCGCCTTTCCGGCAATTTGTACACCGTCTTTTATGACGACTTACTCGCGCAAATTATTTTTAGGGTTTTTGTTTCAAACACGTAGGTTGACTACCAATGTAATGTGAACACGAGTCACGAGTTTGGCACGAGAAAGAATTGGCTAGCTAGTGCATGCCGAATTATTTTAGTATAAGTCGGACTCTCAATGTATACGTACTTTTTTATAATTATTGAGTGCCAAGGTCGCATTTTATAAAGTTACATTTTACTATTTCGCAAAATTGTAAAATGTAACTTTATAAAATGCGACCCAGGAAGTCGTGTCATAATTTGAAATATAAAAAAGGTGTTCAACAACTAACAATAACTGATATAATAATAAAAATGAGCATTGAATAATACTGGAAACTTAATAGCAAAGTTATCCTGTTAATTTGACTTTTTTTAGAGCGAATGTAGGTACGCATTATGACTGAGATAAAAATGCTGGCGAAATCGACATTAAATGGGCATGACCAAAATAACAAAAAGGCTTTTAAGGCGAAAGGAGGCACTTACTTCAGGTATTTTTCCTTACAATGAAATTACCTCGAAAAGCTAGTCAATTTAACTGATTAAACTGTTAATTATAGCTTGAGATTCAAGATAATTAATTTGTTTAGTTACTCTGGATAATCCATAAATAAATACACGCTTTGTTTTTACTGCACAAAAAAATAGCTAAATTACTGGCAGTATTTCAGTTTACCAAATTAAAAAATAATGAGGTGTAGTTATACGAGCCAGTGTTTTATTTCTAAAATCCTATTTTTATTTTTCAGATATTTTTGTTCGCCCTTTAAGAATGGGCAATCCAAACTGTTACAATAACATTAAAATAGTTTCTAAATGAAGATGTAATTAGTGTACCTACTCCTTGCTTTTATTATGGTGATTTATAATGACAAGTAATAACAAATACCTGAAAATTTATTCCGACCCTATGCGTATAATGGGGATATGTTTCACTTCTGTCTTTCATGTGGGGTGCATTGGGTTCGTCTTTACATAAATTGCGAGCTTTAATAATCGGCGGCCGGCGAAACGAAGCCGGCAACCCATCACTTCCCTGCCGAGGTATGTATAATGCTTTTCGCAAAAATGTTGTCGTTACGTGCCTAAAAAGCGGCCGGTAAGTACCTCGTTATCGGCCTAGGCCCACAAGTTCTTTAATTTTCTTTTGACATAGTTTTGTGACCCTGCGTCTTGGCTTTTAGCCTATAATTATTTGTAAGTAATATTAGTATAAAAAAAACAATCATTGGCAAAATTGTGCAGTAGTATTTATTTAAATTATGTATACAATTTATAATATCTACTCAAATTAATATTTCAAAAGCAGAATTATACGATGCGATCCGTTGGATCCGATCACCGAGCGAGACTTGCTTATCTCAGTTGTCATGCAATTGATTGGACCCGATTAATAATGTGCCTACCTCTTACACAGGCCAAACTTAAAAAAAAAACGAACTGTCGGTGACGTACATTTGACTTTTGTTGTATTTCAAAGACTTTGCTATGTAACCTTGACTTAGGTATAATTTCATAGAATACATACTACATTTTTTTGTTTTATTTCATTGCATGTTTGAGAAAAGCATTATAGCCCGAATACTATCCGGTGAATAATAGCGATTAGGTATTATATCGCTCCTAAAATTAACACCAAAACTAAATTTTTAATGAAATTTAATACTTAATTGTCGTTACAAAACTGACTAAAATTGAGGTTATTTAATTTCAAGCTAATTGGGTGTCCCTAAAAGATAAACAGCTCATCTAATTTTTTTCGATCCAATTAATATCACCGAATAGAAACAGCAATTAGTTAAAATTCAGATAAAAACAGGAAAATTCATTTTTTCTTGTGGATCTTTCTAATTTGAGAAAGCAAATGTAATTTTTGACAGAGAAGTATTATCCGAATTAACGATGCACGATGTCTGCTCACTATCAATCCCTTTGCCCAGATAACATCATATTTGATGTATCATGTAGAGGTCCCTAATGCATTTAATACGCACTGTTATATATAATACTTATTGCTTCCAAATACGCAATTAATCATGATTAGTCATTGTCTAGACAGGGGCCCGTTTCTCGAACGCTTGTAATATAACTTGTAATACAAGTGGAAGTCTCTTTTTAACACTATTTAATTAGATAGGAACTTCCGTATGTATTACGAGTTACAAGCTTTCGAGAAATAGGCCCCAGTACAACAGTAAGCATGATATTATCTATAGTTTTCTAAAATATAATTTGCCTTCAAAAGCCAACAACAATATGTATAGATTAATTAGACGCTTACGATATTATTAAAGGTACTATGCTACACATGTACAAAATAAATGTGATGTTATGCCACATTTATAAGCACCGACAATTAGGTACCCGGAACGTCACTTAAAATAACATTACAACTAGTTTGTCTAATCTTGGATCAGGTCACTTATATAAGTACGAGATATAGTTAGCGAAACGAATAGTAGTTTTGATAGGTATGTCAAAAATATATGGACTTAACTAGGGAACACTTTTTT
>JALPQI010003158.1:0-93369 GCA_025490895.1 Thaumatotibia leucotreta | reverse complement strand
CATAAAAAATAAAAAAATACAATAGCCACTAAATATATCGTACCGTCCGGAGCGCTCAAAAATATCTGAACTCGCCTCTATCGTTATGGCAATAAAAACGTGTTCAGATATTTTTGAACGCTACGGACGCTACGATATATCTTATGGCACTGTACACTTAAGAGGGGATGGAAGCTGGAAGGTTTTAGAAAAAGGTAGGTGAGCTATTTTCGAAAAGCTTGTACTCGTACATTTGAGCTTGTCCAGTAATCACGTCATACTGTATAGGGGAGGGGAGGTTCAAGAAAAATCACCAATTATCACCATAGGGGAGGCGGGGTCATCGGACAAATCTCGTGTAATTTTTTGTTACTCTCTGCTGAATAGCATTATAGCTAGTAAAAAATATATAATCTATACCTACTTTTTTAAAACACTTTTTAAACAGAACCAGATGTCGAATCCTGAACTGATCTTTAAAATTTCACGGACATTTACCTTGTAGTTGGCAATAAAGTTTTTTTCCATCACGTGTGCTTAATAAAAATCGTAAGTTGAAGTATTATTAAAAGGACTAAATATTTAAGTTAGCAAATCAATATGTCCTGATAATGGGTCCTGAAAATAACCATGTCTCACCATAGGGGGTCCGGTCTAAAATAGGCCAAAATCGTATGACGTGATTAATGGACAAGCCCTTTGGATCACGACTTCGATATTAACTGCGACCATATATAACATGGACGTCTAATGTCAGCTCAAAAATGCCCCCAAAACCAATTGTTCAATTGTGCCAAGATGGGCAGGACATAGCGCTTTTCTTAACACCGCGCATATTTCGGTGCAACATCTTTGACAAATGTTAATAGAATATAGCCAATCAAAACTTTGATGGACCAATCACAACTATTTTTAAATGGCGGTTTAAGTTTTTATAGGTTGATATTGACATTCATTACCGTGATGCATTGAAGAGCGGGTGACATTTGTCAACTAAAATTCAGGACCGTTTTTGAAAGGCAATATAATATGGCGTGCGGCTTCCATGTTTTATTTGTTCGTAGGATATTAATAAAACTTGATAGGCTGGTAGAGTCAATGATGCTGACCAAAATCCACCAAAGTTCACAAAATGTCTCCGAAACTTCGTTGGAGGACCACGGGTGTAACGTCACGTGTTTTTTTATGATAAATTCATAATGGTACGGATACGGAACGCTTCATCCGCGAGTCCGACTCACACTTGGTCCGAGACAAATTTTACGACATTTCGTAATAATTATATCGGAACCCATATGGCGAACCATAAAATTTATGTATTTAATACGCGCGTAATTATTACTATAGTCATAAATTAATTAGTTACTGCCAATTTAAAGGCTATGTATAAATATTAGCAGTATATTGCCCGTGTATATTGTCCGTGTGGTGACGGCAGTAAGAATACATTTGTCACCTCCCCAACTCCTCCTGCGGGTGTCGTAAGAGTCGACTAAGGGATTGAAGTGTCACTGACCATTCTAAAAGGTTGATGGGCAGCTGCGTCATCATAGTGGACACATTTCTGCGATCGCCAATCCGCTTGCCCAGCGTGGCGATTATGGGCATTTACCTCCTAATGCGTCTGCGTCTATACGCATGGTTAATAGGAGAGGCTTACGTCCAGCAGTGGACTAACATAGGCTGATGATGTGTGATGTGTAGATATTTCAGTATATGGCAGCGTAATATCCTAATCTATGGTCACATCACAACTGAAAGAAAACTGAATAGACGCTCGAGAGAGTTGGCTAAAAAGTAATCCAATTACTCTATAATCTATCTAAATTACAAAGTACACATGCAAATGTAACTGTCAGAGGTAATCAGATTACTTTTTTTTCCAACAACTCTGCTCCAGGGGGCATGCGGCAGGGCGTACATGTTAAACAAATTTAATGTAAACGGGTTTAAAAAGGTAACGTCATAATTTTTGTGTTACGAAGTTAAATTTTGTGTAACAACATTTGCCAGTGAAAAATGGCGATAAATTATTTTTTTCTATGAGTGTTTAGTCATTATTGCACAGTATAAAAATCATACAAAAGGCGGACTGAATGCTATGAAGCATTCTCATCAGTCAACCATCGGGCAAGACAGAGAAACAGTGAGCGGTGCAAGATAAGCTAATAAACAATCAATAAAATAACAACTGATACAATACTGAATACACTATTACATAGATCATCATCATCAGCCTATGATAGTCCACTGCTGGACGTAAGCCTCTCCTATTACTATGCGTATGCATATATTGGTGGATTATGACTACAATTTATTTAAATATTTTTTATGGGTCTTTTGTTAATACCGCCAACAAGTTAAATACATCAAATTAAAGCTTATTAAATACACTATCTTTAAAAAAATATTTAATTTTTCTAGCGTCATGACTACTATGTAAAAACACGACACCAAAAAAATCAAAATCACGAAATTTTCATAAATTTAGTCATAATTAATTATTGGTTGGTTTTAGCAATATGGTGTATACGCAAAATAGGAAGCTTACAGATATGCCTTTAATTTTGTTCAAGAGAGTAATTAGATATATTTAATTGTTCTCGAGATATACTTGATTTTGTAAAACTTGAGATCCACCATCTTTGATTGGCCCCCATTTTTGTTAGGTAGCACTTATAAATGGCAATCTTGCATATTTGACATTTTTATAAGCTTACCTAACAGCCGTGAAAAGGAAAATTTGTACCTCCTAATTTTAACCATACCTGTCATACAACGGAAATCTTGAAATAGCCCGTATGCCTATTAGCTACCACTTTGAGATGTCTATCATACTTTTTTAACATCCTTATGAATATGTCTAACTACTGTAAAAAGGACACTTGGTACCCCCAAATTATACCGTTTTCTAATTTCAGACCGACTAGCCCACAGACTATAGTAAGTTCACCTCGGAATTCGAGATACCCAGCTGTAACTTTGTAAATAGTTCTATATTGACACCCTAAAAGTTGTCTCAAAACCTACATATGGTAGAGTGTGCGTAACATTAAATTTCAAGGTCAAAAGGTCACAAAAATCGTCTTTTTGCGCTTTTTTTGTAAATATTTCTTTTTCTATGGGTTTTTTTCTCTTTACAAGTACATCAATATTGTAAAATACAAAATTATCTACAACTCTTGCATAAAAACATTTTTTATACGGTGAACCGTTTTCGAGATAGACGACGGAGAGCGCGCGCTAAGAACATCACTTCAGGTCAACTGGTGCCTCCAGTCGAAAACGCGCAAAAAGACGATTGTTGTAACCTTTTGACCTTGAAATTTAATAGTTGCGCACATCCTACCTGTGTAGGTTTTGCGACAACGTTAAGGGTGTCAATATAGAACTATTTACAAAGTTACCTAATTTCAGCTAAAATGACTGGACTATTACGACACCTAAGAGTTAGGAAAATGTATTCTTACTGGCGTCAGCTCACGGCCAGAATGCACGCCGCTATAATCCCTTGGAAGCTCGTCGCCCCGCCGCCCGCCCCGCCGGCGCGCCGCTCGACGCTCGCCACTCATGCCTTAAGGCCCGGCCACGACATTGGTCTAAGGCGACCGCGACCGCGGCGAGCGGGGCGGCGAAAACAGTCTAAGCAGTGAGCATGCCACGACAACGCAGCTGTCTTAGCGGCATTGAGCGAATGGGACGTAATCAAAGGACGCAAAATTTCACAATTAAAAGTGACCCTTCAGTGTGTCGAAAGTATCTCGTATTTTATTGCAGAGAAGGTGTGCACGAAGTAAGTAGACGCCGGTATACCTTGGGAAAAGTCAGTACTTTGTTTAATGAAACCAGAAAAGTACCCCCTTAGTGTAGATACATTCGATTAGGTACTTCAACATTTGGATCCACATTTGCGCAAACCCAAACTTTCACTTATAAACGCCTCTACGTCCAACATAGCAGAGCGAATAAAACAAAATATTTTGTTCTTTAAAATTCCGCCCGATACGTCCCGCCGCTAAGACCGTTCGCGCCGCTTGGAGTCGTGGCATTGCTCAAACCGCCAGTGCGTTTAATCTCGCCGCCCACCGCGCCGCTGGTCGCCTTAGACGGTCGCGCAAGTAAATTCTCGCGCGATTTAGCCCACAGCGAATTGTCATGGCATGCTTCTTTAGCGGTCTTGATTTTGTTTAATTCGCTCGCCGCTGGTCGCCTGAGCCAGTCGCCTTAGACCAATGTCGTGGCCAGGGCATAAGGCCCGGCCACGACATTGGTCTAAGGCGACCGGCGGCGAGCGAATCCATGAGTTGGAGCGGAATGCCGATATGGGTACGAGAGGGAGCACGTATGGTTTCCCGCTAAGCCGGTCGCCTTAGACCAATGTCGTGGCCGCAGCATTACACTTAGTTTAGACTTGGCGCGTCTTTGCCCCAAGGGTGTTCATTCTAATGTTAATATATTCCGTTTTAAAGCTAACACGGCAGTTGGCAGCCATTTCGAGTAAACTTTAAGATGACCGCGCAATCCACACGTGACTACGAACAAATAAAACATGGAAGCCGCACGCCATACTAAAACAGTCCTGAATTTTAGTTGACAAGTGTCACCCTCTCTTCAATGCATCACGGAAATTAACTTTTAACCTATAAAAACTTAAACCGCCGTTTAAAAATAGTTCTGATTGGTCCATCAAAGTTTTGATTGGCTATATTCTATAAACATTTGTCAAAGACATTGCGCTGAAATATGCGCGGTGTTAAGAAAACGCTATGTCCTGCCCATTTTGGCACAATTAAACAAGTTTTTGAGGGCACTTTTGACCTGGCGTTAGACATCCATGTTATTATATGGTCGCATACACGTGATATGAAGAGTATATTTTCATAAGAGATTATTTTTACTTGAAATTGACTATATCTCTTATGAATACATAGAAAAAAAAACCTTGTTAAAAGAGTGGAATTAAGCCCTTTTGAAAAGACACTCCTCATATGTAGATATGAAAGAAAAACCGGCCAAGAACATGTCGGATCATGATCAAAGTTGGGTACCGTTGGTGGAAAACGGGAGGCATATACAGCCAATTGGCCGTGTGGTGACGGCAGTAAGAATACATTTGTCACCATCCCTACTCCTCCTGCGGGTGTCGTAAGAGTCGACTAAGGGATTGAAGTGTCACTGACCATTCTACAAGATTGATGATGGGCAGCGTCATCATAGTGGACACATTACAGCGATCGCCAATCCGTTTGCCCAGCGTGGCGATTATGGGCATTTACCTCCTAATGCGTCTATACGCATAGTTAATAGGACTACGTCCAGCAGTGGACTATCATGATGATGATGACATACAGCCAATCACTCAGGCGTGGGGGAATGATGACCAAGGGAGGGCTTCTCACTTTGTTTCTAGTACCCAAAGTCTCATTGGGTGAAACAACTACATCCAGTGGCCGTTAACAGCGGATCTCAAGGCAGAGTTGGCGACCCTTACCGTCCTAAGGTGTGGACCTTAGGACGGTAAGGGTCGCCAACTCTACATATTATTTTCTTTAAAACTTATGTTAAACCTTGCTATGTAAGGAATAGTAAACTTCGTTTGTTTGATAAATCTTTTTTTTACTGCGATCATATATAACATGGACGTCTAACGCCAGCTCAAAAATGCCCCCAGAATCAATTGTTCAATTGTGCCAAGATGGGCAGGACATAGCAGTTTTCTTAACACTGCGCAATATCTTTGACAAATGTTTATAGAATATAGCCAATCAAAAGTTCATTGCCGTGATGCATTTGCATTAAAGTGGGGGTGACACTTGTCAACTAAAATTCAGGACCGTTTTTGAAAGGCAATTTAGTATGGCGTGCGGCTTCCATGTTTTATTTGTTCGTAGTTTTTTTATGAGACAAAGTTAGACAACTGAGCTCTCAGCCCACCTGATGGAAAGCAGCAACTGAGGCCCATGGACATAGTGGCCAAAAAATCGCCTATGCGCTGCCTACCCTGAGGACTTAGATGGATTGCCTCTATGCCAGTAATTACACCCGGCTATCTTACCCCCAAACCGGAACACAGTACTAACTATTTAGCGGCAGGCTAACGGGTAAGACGGTGGTAGCTATCCGGACGGACCCTGCACGATGTCCTACCACCAGCAAGCATCAACTAAACAAAATTGGGCCTTACGAGTTTAAGGTGTTCTATAAGCCTAATATTCATGAGGTGAAATAATATGAAGGAACCTTTATAGTTTCGCCCACTGTTACTCGTACTGTGGGACTAGATGGATATGTAAGATTATCTTGGGGTGGGAAGGTTCTGGAGTGGCGGCCACGTACCGGAAGGCGTAGCGTGGGTAGGCCCCCCACAAGGTGGACTGATGACCTGGTGAAGGTCGCAGGAGTCCTCTGGATGCGGGTGGCGCAGGACCGATTGTGGCAATCTTTGGGGGAAGCCTACGTTCAGCAGTGGACGTCTTTCGGCTGATATGATGACGATGGTTCAAATACGAGTAGCTATCTATTACATATAAGTATTTTTAAGGACACGCTAAAATCAGATTCGAATCTGATTACTGCAGGCCTAGCCAAGATGCCATTCTGCAATCGTATACGATAAGCGATAAGTCACGTGACCACAATAATGTATGGAAATGGTCACGTGATTTTTGATTCGAACCTTATAGCTTATCTTATACATTGCAGACGATTTCTCGAAAGTAAACAAGATAACAAAACAGATTTCCGAAAGAACGATTTCGTGTTCCGTAGCTATTAGACAAATATCTATAAAATTTCTAAGAAAGCGGAGACCTCAAGCAGTGTTGGATAAAACTAGATTTTATTTATCCAACTTGAACTTGAACTTTATCACTTGAACGGGCACAATCATCATCATCAGCCTATAATAGTACACTGCTGGACGTAGGCTTCTCCTATTAACTATGCGTATAGACGCATTAGGAGGTAAATGCCCATAATCACCACGCTGGGCAAACGGATTGGCGATCGCAGTAATGTGTCCACTATGATGACGCTGCTGCCCATCATCAATATTTTATCAAATAACGATCAGTGACACTTGAATCCCTTAGTCGACTCTTACGACACCCGCACGAGGAGTTGGGGTGGTGACAAATGTATTCTTACTGCCGTCACCACACGGCTGAGGTTATGCCTGTACGTTTGAAAAAAATCTCAATAGTTTCACGGTTCTTCTTCTCTTCTTCTACTTAAGAGCCTGGCTCTTGTCGGTGGAGTAAACACCATTCCGTTCGTTGTCCTACTAATGTTTTGAGCTCCTGATACTAACTATCGAGTCATACATACAAAAAAAAATCATCGAATTGTGAACCTCCTTTTTAGGGTTCCTTAGCCAAAATGCCAAAAACGGAACCCTTATATGTAGATTCGTCATGTCCGTCTGTCCGTCTGTCACAGCCGATTTACTCGTAAACTATAAATGCTACAGTAACGAAATTTGGTAAGGATATGTGTTGTATGAACCGCTACAGGATTATGATACTAAATTGTAAAAAAAAAAAACATTGGGGTGGGGGCCCTCCACACATGTAACTGAGGGATAGAAATTTTTTTTTGTTGTATATAAGCGTGTGGGGTATTAATAGAAAGGTATGTACAGATGTAGTGAGAAATGACTTGCCTTCGGAAACGTTCGTCAACGTCATGCTGTTTCAGTCTATCTCACTGAGACTGACAGTAATAGCTGTCATGCTACTTCAGTCGGACTCGGTGACACTGCCTGAAACAGCATGTGTTTACGAACGTTTCCGAAGGCAAGTAATTTCTCACTACACCTGTATTTGAAAATGATATGAAAGTTTATAAATCTCATTTTTATTTAAGCAAATCGTTTTCGAGATATCAGCTCTCAAAGTCTTAAAAAGGTCCCCCCCCCTCTATTTTTTAAACTACGCGATATAAAATTCAAAAAAATATATATGTTATGCACATTAATAAACTCTATCAACGATTTTTGGTTTGATTAAATTATCTCTTATAGTTTTTGAGGTAGGTTGATTTAACTGTATTTTTTTAATAATAAATTGATAATGGTACGGAACCCTTTGCGCGCGAGTCCGACTCGCACTTGGCCGGTTTTTGAAGTTGGTTTAGAAATTAGTAGACTTCCGTGTTCACCATCACTAATACTATACGAGGAAGAATATTTGTCGTTTGTCGTTAGTTACATGTTCCTTGTTCCGGAAGGACGCACAGACGCCATCAGTATCGGAGCGGATGTGGTGTCCAAAAATATCTGAACATGCACTCTAACAGCGTGACAATAGAGGCGTGATTACATATTTGTGAGCTGTTCCGATATATCTGATGGATACAGTTTGCATGACACCGCCGCTTACCGCGGACTCTCAAAAGTGGTGGCGCGATTTATAAGCCGATAGCTTTAATCAAAAATTCAGGACTCATGAGATCGTTATATTACATTGTCTATGGGCTTATACCTTTCGTCAGAATCTAAAAACATGTAAATAAACATGGCTGACTTTTCATAGCATTTGACGTCTTTGACTTTCCTGTAACACGTTCGCAGATATACAGGGTGTAAGTCTAATACGGGCGAAGCTCTTAACGGGTGTTAGTTTACGACATAATAAGTACATTAAAATAACTTTTACTTAAAATTTGAGCAACAAAATTTTCCATACAAAATAATTTTAAAATGTAGAGCAACATACGCGAGTTAAGCACTCGTTGACAGCTAATTTCAAAAGCAGATGACATAACTGCCATATATACAATAACAAATGTTCGTACCTACATTGCTGCTCCGGGAATGTTAAAAAAATTCTGTGGGGTCATAATTAAGAGAAACTTAAAAAAAAACCTTGTAATCCATGATTACACTAATGAATCCCATGCCTGGCTTAATTGATCGCCCGTATTAGATTTACACACTGTATATTTAGAGGCCTTCGTGCAGCAGTGGATGGAAAATTGACAACATTTCATATTTTTAATCCTAGTTTTTATTGTCTGTTATGAAAGAATTCAATATTAAAAGATACCTACACGTAAGTATTTTTTTATTTTTCAAAAAAATTGTTCTTTTAGTGCGAAAATCCCTTTTTATTACTACTTCGAGCAGAAAAAGCGTATGTTACAAACGTCGAAAATCAGCTAAATGACGTCACAAGTGATGTTTCATACACGTAAGAAAACGATTAAAAACGGTAACAAGTGTCAAATGTCACTGCCAAACAACAGTGACATTCCAACCACAAGATTTTTTGGTTATAGTGGCAGCTCTGAATCAGCTATATGACGTCACTTCCACTTTAAACTATTTTAAAGATTTTTAACAAAAATATTGCGGAAAAAAATTAATAAATATATTTATGTGATCTACATGCGTATATCTCGAAATGGTTTTCGATTTAGGGACATCGAAAATTTTGAAACGTTTCAATTATGCGTATGTGTGTGTGTGTGTGTACTGTGTGTGTTTATGTGTGTGTACTGTGTGTGTGTGTGTGTGTGTACCAAAGCTTATAGCATGACATTATCGAAATATGACGTCATACCGTTATTCTACGTCACAACTCCATGGGTTTGACAGTTGAAAAAAGCAGATTTGTTATTCCACTATTCAGGTTAAGTACACACAATATATATACAAAGTGATTATAGCGTACAAACAGACATACTTTCACGTCTTTATAATATGGGATTAGTCTAATATGAAAGATAACGCGGCCGATTACGTCAGGTAATCCAATGAGATGTTTCATACTCGTAGATAACCAAATCGGCTCATTTTTAAAGAAATTCTGGATCTGGTTAGCATTGTACCGAGGAGAAGTTTTATAAATTGTGAAACTTGCATAAAGAATGTTCTCGTCAATTCAAATTTTGTAAGTAATGTAATCATGCCAAAACACATGCCTTTTAAGGTATATTTTGTGCCTTCTTTACTCAATTGTGAAACAGAATATTATTTATAACAATATTTTATAAGTTCTCATGGAAACATTCTCAATGAGAACTTACTCTTAAATTTTCATGAAAATTCTCGGAAATTTCCGTGTATATTCCCGAAATTTTGAGAATGTTCTGCAACATGTACATTGCTAGTTCTGGTTTATATATTTCACACAGTTTTAGAGCATTTTTTAGTGCATTTTGTATATTACGAGTAGCATAGAGAAGAAATTAAAATTTCTCCTTCGCGTTTATACCGCCAGGAATAAAACTACCTAAATATATGTAAATCGAAAGATTTTAACGACTTAACTTACATACATTATTTAATATTATCAGGGAGACAGAGGATTATATTTAACGTAAGTTACGTAAGTTTACGTGATCAAGACTTTTTTGTCGTTAAAATATGAGTGATAATCGTGAAAGCTTAAATCTAAACTAGAATATTTTTAGTAGGTATTCATTTTACTTGCCTTGTGGTGACGGCAGTAAGAATACATTTGTCACCACCCCAACTCCTACTGCGGGTGTCGTAAGAAGACTAAGGGATTGAAGTGTCACTGACCTTTATTTGATAAAAGATTGATGATGGGCAGCAGCGTCATCATATTGGACACAATGGACACATTACTGCGATCGCCAATCCGCTTGCCCAGCGGCGATTATGGGCATTTACCTCCTAATGCATTTTAATCCTAATAATAATAATAAAAGGACAGGCCTACGTCCAGCAGTGGACTAAAATAGTCATAGAATAAAATAATTATATACTCGTACAAGTACAGGTTTCCATCATAAATAAATAAAAGAGCCTACTTTCTCTCGCCATTTCTCTTATATTGCGACGGACGGAAATCCTCCGTCTCTTTACGATCGCCACCTAACGCGGCGAGCCTCAATAGTCGATAAAAACAGCACTGTTATTGGTAGCACTGCGGCCCTGTGAATATACAGCGTGTGTATTTTATCCAGCTATAATATCTGATCTTACGAATCTTATAAGATAATCCTTTCGTTAAATGTTGCTGTTATTTAGGTGTAATGGTTTTTTTTAAGTGCAACCATTCACTGAGATTAACTTTTATGTTATTCTTAAGGTTCTCTCACACTTACTATTTCATTTATTATGTATGAAAACGTAAAAAATAATCGAATTTAACAAAAGCTGATATACCAGGCAACTTATATTTATGTCCTAAGTAACGCGTCCAATTTAACGCAAATCAACACGAACACTCTGTATAAGATATTAATATTCAGTAGTGTGACTACTTAAAAGCACGTAACAAAATATTAAAATCTTAAAATAGTGGAATTTCTTTAACGGAAACATTTTAGCGTTATGTTCCAGTCACTAAGGAAGTTATAAGAGTATTACTCAGAACCAGAGCTGTCCAGAAAGTTAGCACACAGCTTCACATCTGAATTTCGGACACTTCGAAAACTGCATATTTAATAAAATAAGTTCATAGTCGCTATCAGATATATTGAAACGGCCAAGGTGCTCAAAAATATCTCAACATGCAACTTAAGACGATGGCAATAGAGACTTGGTCCGATATTTATGAGCAGCCTGGCCGGGTCGATGTATTTTATCACGACTGTTATTTTAACTAAGAAGCATGTCATTGTTCTAGTAAGACTTACTAAGAGGACTTACTAACTACTGATTGGCAAGTTCTACCAAAATTTACTCGTAAAATATTATTAATGAACAGTTTACTAAATATTTGCTGCAGTACGCCATACTTGTTTGGTTTTGGGGAAGTAAATTGAAACTCGTTTAGTATTGTTAAGTCTATTATTACACTTAGGTACTTATTAACAAAGACCTTTTAAATGATGTGCCGCAACTATAAAAAAATATTAGATTACGATACAAGTGCGGAGAATATGAATTTCGAAACGAATGGCGATAAATAAAAACATCTTCGAAGGGATTTTAAATTTGACACTACTTACCTACTAATTTCCTTTTCGCACTTGTATCGTACGACGTTTTTCAGTACAGGTGGCGCTTTTTTACGCGCTAGTAGTCTTCGGAGGGCCATATGTACCGAAAACCGTCGTACGATACACGAGCGAAATCGAAATTCGTAACTCGTGTCGATTTAAAGCACTCCGTTCGGTCGTGCTTTAATTTATCTCCACTCGTTTCGATCTTTTTTTTTGCACTCTTATCGTAATGTACTATTCAGGTTAGTATTTAAAACTGTGTCACGGTAATTTACCGCGTGACAGTCATCGCTTGACAACTCCGACGACAGCATAACACTTGTGTCAAATTGCTAGTCAACCGCTAAAATAATAGTTCGGTTTTTTTTATGACGGGGAGAAATATTTAAAGTTCACAATCAGCCTATTTAAATCCACTGGTAGACACAGGCCTCTTCTTTTACGAATTATTTGGTGGTAGGACCTCATGCAGGGTCCGCCCGGATAGCTACCACCGTCTTACCCGTTAACCTAACTAAATAGCAGTGTTTGCACTGCTGTGTTTCGGTTTGCTGCCATAGATAGTATAAGCGTCACGTAAGCTCTACGAACAAATAAAGCATGGAAGCCGCACGCCATACTAAATTGCCTTTCAAAAACGGTCCCGAATTTTAATTGGCAAGTGTCACCCCCTCTTCAAAGCATCAGGGTAATGAATTTCAATATCAACCTATAAAAACTTAAACCGCCATTTAAAACTTGTTGTGCTTGGTCCATCATAGTTTTGATTGGCTATATTCATTTTGCATTATTTGTCAATGGTGTTGCGCCGACACATGCGCGGTGTTAAGAAAAACGCTATGGTCTGCCCATCTTGGCACAATTGAACAATTGTTCTTGGGGGCATTTTTGAGCTGGCGTTAGACGTCCATGTTATATATGGTCGCAGCGTAAGCTACATTCTCGTGGAATGCCCCTGCGGTTTTTTATATGTACTTACCTCTTACGATACCCACGGGAATATTTGAGGTAAAGACATATGTATTCTGACTGCAATCATGTTAAAATGATGTGTACAGTCTGATTCTGGGGAATGATTCTGGTCCATTGTTCTTTGTTGCGAGTGACTATTGTTGTTTTTCCTGGTATGAAGTCGTTGGCATTCTTCTCTTTACTTAGTAAAACCACCTTAGTCCAAACGGTCCCAGCAATGGTCCAAAACTTAATCGAATATCTTCCATTAAGTGTAATTGTTATATTAATCGTGCTATCACAGAATTAGATTTGGATAGAAGAAACAAGTTCATTCATTTGTATGGCGGCCGAGCGTGTCAGATTTTGTACTGAAGTTGTTACTTGCCTATGATTTTAAATATGTCTCAGGCCCTTGAGTATTCATATTTTTTTGTGTTGTTGCAATTAATATTACTTAAGGAGGCATTCTTAATGTTTTTGTTCACTTCAACTTACAAAATTTGACGCCCGAAAGCTGCAAGCTGCGATGACGGACAATTCAGTGGATTTTACTGAGTTCATTTGACACGCTAAGTAGATACGTTTGCTTGATCTAAGGTATTATATGTATATATCGTCGCTTGGTACCCACATCACAAGCCTTAATTGAGCTTACCGTCGTCCACCGCTGAACATAGGCCTCCCCCAAAGATTGCCATAATGTCCGCTCCTGTGCCACCTGCATCCAGCGGACTCCTGCGACCTTCACCAGGTCATCAGTCCACCTTGAGGGGGCCTACCCACGCTGCGCCTTCCGGTACGTGGCCGCCACTTGAGAACCTTCGTGCCCCAACGGCCATCGGTTCTACGCGCAATATTTATCTATATTTATTTATAATTGAAATTGTGGACCACAGTTGCAGTATTGGACTATAGTTGGATGGGTTTACAGTAAACGGACAATAGGTATTAAAATTACATTATAATCTGTTGTTAAAAAGAATTCTACTTATCCTGTAAATATTTGAATACTCTCTTTGAATACCAGTCCGTTTACAGCTCTACGAAAAATTACATCCGACACATATTCTTTGACCGCCGAGTATATATTATACTATCAAAAACATACAAATAAATTAAACGCTAAATCTGCCGAACACTTAAACTATAAAAATCCATCATACCGCCATACGGTAATATGTTTTCATAGAAAATAATATAAAGCTGGGATAGAGTTGTTGAGTTGTTAAAATGTGATATATTTTCTTTGGGTGCCCTCCAACAATAAGTACAGTTACCTTTATTATGATTTAGTAGCTGTTTATCATTATTTACGTGTTAACTAGCTTAATCTCAATGCGAGTGTACAGTGTACAGTCAAAAGCAAAATAAGGTGTATATAAAAGCTCAAAAATATGTCCCAATTTAATTCTGTGTTATAAGAACGTCGTAACATATTTATAAAATAATTCTTACGATTCATATTTTTGTACAGGGATAGTATTTTTTGCGTAGTAATAAAAGCTATCATTTTGCTTTACATATATTTGTTAGGCGCACAAATTCAGCTTTTCAATTTAATTCAAATTTATTTTATTATAGTTATAGCTTCTTTATTAAATAAAGTGGGGTAATAGGGTGTGTTTTTATTGAGTTCCGTTAAATAGGACAGGTTATTTGGGACATTAATAGAAGTTGCCTAGTATATCAGCTTTTGTTTAATTCGTAAAAAAAAATCTTTCGCTTTTCATACATAATAATTGAAATAGCAAGTGTAAGATAACAATAAGAATAAGATCTCAGGTGACTGACGGCACAAGTCAAAATAAGTTTCATTAGAATGTAATAAAGGTTGCAATACACTTGTTCAGTCATTAAACTTATTTTTTTAATAACTCAATAACAGTAAGAGTTAAAGTACTAGTTTCTTACACAAATTGATTATTTTTGACCTAAATAATCTTCCCTTTAATTTGACGGAAATCAATAAATACACGGTGTATAAGGCAATGTGTTATTCGCGCCTCAACTCGCCCCGCCGGACGCGACGTCCACAGGGGTCCACGGTGAAGTATTAAAATGCATAGTAAGTGCACCGACCAGCTGCATCCACACTGCGACGTCGTCGCATTGTCGCCGTTTGTCATCGCTGCCGGATGTCGTCCGGGAAACTGTGTTTTACGAGCGTGGCAGAGATTAGTGGGGGGTAAGGACTGGTTTTCGCACTCATCATCATCAGCCTATGATAGTCCACTGCTGGACGTAGGCCTCTCCTATTAACTATGCGTATAGACGCATTAGGAGGTAAATGCCCATAATTGTCACGCTGGGCAAGCGGATTGGCGATCGCAGTAATGTGTCCACTATGATGACGCTGCTGCCCATCATCAATCTTTTATCAAATAATGGTCAGTGACACTTCAATCCCTTATCCGACTCTTACGACACTCGAAGGAGGAGTTGGGGTGGTGACAAATGTATTCTTACTGCCGTCACCACACGGCTGGCTATGGTATGGTTTTCGCACTATGTACCGATAATAATTTTTGGCATTTCTATATACACCTTATTTTGCTTTTGACTGTTCAGTCCGCCAATAGAATCCAAAAAAGTAACCTAATCTAAAAAATTTCATTACTTCATAATCTCACACTTTCAATTTTGCTGTTATCATAAACTTAGAACTTGAGTTCACATAGATTTTTATTTATAATTATTGATATTTATGAGTATTAACGTAAAATAAATTTACGAAATTGTTTCACCATATGTGTCAAAGACAACAAACGCTTGAGAGTCAGCCACATTTGTCTGCATTCCTTTTTTTTTTCGTCTGGCTCACGGAATATATGATTTTATTCAAGAGGTAATTGTCAGGGTGCTTAGACAAGTTGCCAATCGCTAACGCTTAATCGTCAATCGTAAGCGAAAGGCCGCTAAGTGTTGTCGCACTAATATTCAAGAGTGACTGAGAGGGAAAACTACGATACGCTATTAAGCGTTACCGATTGGCAACTTGGCTAAGCGTGCAGGTCAGGATGCTTAGCCAAGTTGCCAATCGCTAGCGCTTGCTAGCGCATCGTAGTTTTTCCTCTCTGTCACTCCTTCATATTAGTGCGACAAAGAGGGAAAACTACGATGCGCTAGCAAGCGCTAGCGATTGGCAACTTGGCTAAGCACCCAAGTACTTCACAGGATCACTTTTCGCAAAAAAATTGTGTAGTACCTTCGAAACATTAAGTACAGATGTCGCTAGTGATTAGATTCACAATACCAGTGGAAAAAATCGCTGTGATCGACGGAAGGTCGTCTGGTGTAATTGGAAGCGAGTTCGAATCCCGTGACAACCAGTCTTTCGCAGTTGATTTTTTTTTATGGTAAGCACATCTGTTACGACATTGTGGGATTAAAAATAGTGAATACAGGCTGATTTCAAATACTTGGGCATCCAACTCTTTGCGTCTACTTTTGAACTTGGCGGCTTTTTCTTCACAGAGATTGTTGAACAGATTACAGATTAAAATATTTAAAACTAACGTCACTCATGCGAATATCAGCGCAGCTTTTAGCGTACAAACCATGTCAGGAGATGTCAGGCGTGTCATAACCCGTCAGTCACGACGACGTAACTTGAAGCGAGTAATTATGAAAAATAACAGTTACGTTTTAGAAAAAATATTGTGTTACATATAATTTTGCAAGATGTTATTTGGGTGGTTCAACTTTTTTCGGTCTGTTATTGCCATGGTTACGGTCGTCTAAGTCACGCCGGTTTTATGCAAAGCTATGCTACTTAATTTATGCAAACATACATAATAGTCCATGTTTGTGGATGGCCCATCAAGGAAAGGGTTTATTAACACCAGAAAAATGCATGTTTGGATAGTTTAAGTGTCATAATTATGTGCTAAGGTGGATTTAGACCAAACGAGCATTCGCTCATTCCATCCCCTCAACGAAATGCGTTCGTTACACAAGACATGATTCGTCGAAATTCGTTGATTTCGTAGAGTGGGGGATAGAATGAGCATTTGCGTTTGGTCTAAATCCACCTTTAACCTCGTAAGGCCCATTCTATTTTTAGGACATTTAAAATAATAACTCAGTGTCCTAAAAAAAGGACATGGACCCAAAACCATGCAATAAAAAATATTTGTATTTGTAATTTTCTCTTTTGTGACCTACAAAATAATAGTACATTGTGCATCTAGGGAGGTAAGTACGGAATTACTAACGAGAGCGTTAGAAGCCCGACGCCGTAGGCGGGGGGCTTTTAATGACTCGTGTTAGTCGCTTACCGACCGCGATGTATACAATGTTTTTCAACACAATTGCGAACAAATAAATTAGTTTTAAGACAAAATATTATTAAACGACATACTAACATTTCTATGACTCCCCAGGGAATTTCACTTTTCTATTACTCCCGCTATGCATGCAAGCAATGGCGCGCTTAGACAGCAAGTGTGATGAAAAATACATATTTCTTTGAAAAATATGACGTCATGGGCCGTTATGAGTTAATTTTGTTGTCCTAAGAATAGGACGTTGGGCCTTACGAGGTTAAGTGAGTTTTGCTTGTCAACCGACGAAATATGCGGTGTGATCAATTTGAATGGTCCTTCATTTAACTATTGGCGGAATACGAATGATGAATACATTAACTATAGCGCGATGGAGACATCTTTTATTTAAGGGGCTGTCTGTAGTTTCGGAATATAATACCAATGTACAGTACAGTACAGTCACGTCTAATAATATGTATACATTTCGGAACGTATGTCAAAAGCATAAGGATCAAAATCGTATACATATTATTAGAGCCGACCGTACCTGAGCATTTCTCAAAAAGTTTGTTCACATCATCAGCCTATATCAGTCCACGGCTGGACAAAGGCGTATGGACGCATTAGGAGGTAAATGCCCATAATCGCCACGCTGAGCAAGCGGGTTGGCGATCGTAGTAATGTGTCCACTATGATTCATGATTCTGCTGCCCATCATCAATCTTCGATATATAAATGGTCAGTGCCCTCAGTTCACACGGCATCACGTCTTCGATAGGGATAAAAATTGGTGTGCTGGTAGAGTCAATGATCCTGATGAGATCCACCACATTTCCTAAAATGTCACAAAATTTTTGAATGAAGCAGCTGGCTCAGCATCATTAACTCTACCAGCCTACCAATTTTGAACAAAATTAAAGTCGTGATCCAAATGAACAAATTTTTTGAGACCCCTTAACGCACGTTCAGATGAAAATCTTGGTTTTATCAGCAACTTAATACTTCGGCCGTGTGGTGACGGCAGTAAGAATACATTTGTCACCGCCCCAACTCCTCCTGCGGGTGTCGTAAGAGTCGACTAAGGGATTAAAGTGTAACTGACCATTATTTGATAAATCAATATTCATCATAGTAGATACATTACTGCGATCGCCAATCCGCTTGCCCAGCGTGGCGATTATGGGCATTTACCTCCAAATGCGTCTATACGCATAGTTAATAAGAGAGGCCTACGTCCAGCAGTGGACTATCATAGGCTAATGATGATGATGATGAATACTTAAAACCTTGACTTAATTTATATTTTTAGTTAAAATTATGAATATTTATTCGTAGGTACTCAATGTACTCATACTTGTATTAGGTACCGTATAAATAAATCTACGAACGTGTTTCACGATGTGTCAAAGAAAATAAATGATATTAAAAGTTAGTCATATTTGTTAAAAAAAAATCGTTTTTATATGTACTCGCGCTCGCGATACGTAGATATCATACTAGAGGGAAATGTATTGAGATAAACATTTAGGGGAGATTTTATACCGGAAATCATCCCTAAAACCGTAAAATGGCCGATTAACGTAAGTACCATCGCCTACACAGTTAGATGACCGTACGCGTATAACAAACACGAATTTTTGAAATATATGAATACTTCACTTACTTACTTTTAATCTATGTACATAAACTGAAGGGTCCACGGAAAAAACATGTCCAGTGCTTAAAAAAATCAGGGCAAATTAACGCCTTATTCTGTTAAAAGTAAGGTGGTTTTTCCTTCTGTAATTTGAATTGACTAGAGATGTTCTTTCCGTGGACCCTTCAATTGTAGTTTTGAAAATAAATATAAAAAATTAATACTTTATTTTCTAAACAAGTCCATTATGGACGTATAGGTGAAATAAACACCACAATAACTATAAATAAACATACTAATATACTGTACGTTTCTACGGTAAACATTATTTCCTACAGTCGGTGACAAAAAGCGCATTTTATGAAGCTTAAATACTAATAGCACCTCATTTGCTTCCGGAATTCCGGATTAAACAATGGGACTTTTTAAGCCAACAGGGGATTTTATGGTGAGATGGTTCTTATTCGAAAATAAAATCTAATTTGAAATGTTCAAGTTACTACACACTCGGTTAAATAATATGGGTCGGGTATGAAATTTTATAGTAAGTACTGTAAACATGCTGATTTTGAAATAGATTTTTAAAATGTACAGGATAAGTTGAATCTAATTTAAGTAGTATCCAATTGTATTGGATTTTTCCTGTTTTTTTCGTAGAATCCAAATAATATATGTAATACATTAATAAAATATATATATAATATTTATCCAGATACCTCCGGTCACTGATATGAAAATCATGTAATTCAGGAAAATTACAATATAACTAATATGATGTTAAAAAAAGGATTCTACCTGTACATAATATATTTGAAAACCCTCTTTGAAATCAGTCCGTTAGCAATATGTTCTATGAAAATTTACACCCTCATAATCACGTTAAATATCTATTCAGCACTTTTGCTGACTGTGAAAGAGTTTGCTAACCATACAAGCCCGCCTGTCGACGTAGCGTCACCGATTTTTCAGCAAACTGCCCTAACGAGTACTCGTATGTCGACCATCTTCCGCGCTACGACGGCTGATAAACCCAATTCCCAGTTGCCTCACCGACTTCATAAAACGGCTGTAATCAGTTTTTTCCTACCAAATATAAACATTAAACATTTTAACCGGTCCGTAGTGACCCAACTGCAGAAGGTATTTATAGTTCCGCGTCGGCCGTTGCCGCGAGCGGTAGTCGGTCTTGCCCGCGCTTGTGAGTGATTAAAATAAAAAACGGGAATATAACAAGGTTATAGAAGCTTGGATGTGCTGGCTGGTTTGAGACTGGAGCTTGGAGTAACGCTGTTGTAACGGTAACGAAGCTGAAAGCTTTTTAAATTTCGTTTTTGAACCGCGCAAGTTTGAAAGTTAGAGTTCATCTGGAAACTTGAAAGATTTTGCGATTATAATTGTTTCGTATGTAGGTTTATCTTTTGATAATAAAGGGACTATTAGTAAAGAGTGCAACTTTTGAAGTTAGATTAGTTCATCTTAGGAAATTTATAAGATATGTGTAATTTGAATTGAGGTTGCTATTATGATAATTTTACATATGAATTTCATTTGAAGATAAAGGAAATCTTTCTAAACTTTCAGATGTGTCGAAATTTTATAACCACGAAGCAGCAATTTCGCAATGCGTTTTTAAAAACTTTTTTAAGTTTCATTCAACTTTTCAACTGAAGCTTGCAAATAGGCACAAGTTTTTACTACTGTGGATATTCAATTGAATATAAACAGATCTTAATACTATTTCCAAAACATTTAATAAGCAATGGACTTATCTTTCTACTATTACAGATATTATTTTAAAGTAACTTCAGTTTTGTTCGGTACATTATATTATTCAATTTGTACAACGAAGTCTAAACAAATATTAATAACAGTAGCTCATTCTCGTGGCATTACTCTCGTCTATTTCAACAACTACAAAGTAATTTAAGCGGTTCCTAGTACCAGTAATATCATAGTGCACAAGTCATAGTGGCTAAAAATGTATTAATTATATGAAACGAGCTTTGTGAGACGTCTTTCTTGTTAAATAAGCTCATATTGTAAGGTATTAACTTTATTCATAAACGTTTGTTAACCTAACAAGCCGCTAATAATTGTTTGTCCCTTTTGCTCTTATGGACACATTGTTAAGACAGAATAAATCGCCTCTGCGCTGCCTACCCTGAGGACTTAGATGGATTACCTCTATCTATGCCAGTAATTACACCGGCTATCTTAGCCCCAAACCGAAATGCAGCAGTGCAAACACTGCTATTTAGCGGCAGGTTAACGGGTGAGACGGTGGTAGCTATCCGGCGGACTCTGCACGAGGTCCTACCACCAGCAAAGTGCTCTCAAAAAAGTGTTTTTCAATACAGATGGTGCTTTTTTTACGTACTAGTGCAAGAAATGATTAAAGATCAAATATTATTAGGTATGATAGATAGAATACTACCTACCTTTTTTTAAAGACATATGAAAGCAAAATAATGGAAATATTTCTCTATATGATTATGAATTACATATTTTTATGACTTGTATATTAGTAGATTTAAAAAACCGGTATAAGCTCGATTTTACCAAACATTTATTCGAAGAATAACGGTTACTTTCAGATTGTAATGTTGACAAAACTACATAGTAATTTAACATTAGTAAAGTGAAAGTACCAGTACGTAACATATTAACAGAGAATATTTATTTGAATCACGATATTTTTCTCATATATAAATCTACATACTCGTAAAGTATTACCATGTGTTTTGGGAGAGGAGTTAGTAAGTTTTGTGAAATATATTTATTTTATAGGATGACAATATCAAAATTTATCAAATTTACCAATTTTCTAACTCCATTGTAGGAGTAAGTGTCAGGTTCTTTTGCTGTCAGTCCCAATAGATGGCACCTCAGTACAAATTTAAACACTCAGTCCTAATAAATATCAGCCTGTCTTAAAAATAGGTATGCAAATAATTTAGATATAAGCGAATTATTTCAAAGTGGGTATATGAAGCATTTATCATCGTTTAAATAAAATAAAATTTGGTTGAAATGGAACCTAAATGTATGTCGGGCCATGCTCAGTGTAGGGTTCCGTAGGTATTCAAAAACGGTTGGGTCGATTATCGAGGTTCGTCTGGTGAAACTGTTCATTGAAATGACAACCTCACGTAAAAGTGTCAAATAGTTCGTATTTCAAAAACCAATTTGCTCGACTTATCGGGTTTCACCAGGTTATGTTGGGAATAGTTTTGCTTTAAAGTATTCTATAACCCTAATATGAATGATTATTGTTTCATAATTTTTGTGTTACTAAGTTAAATTTCGTGTAACAACTTTTGACAGTGACAAACAATTTCAAGATACACATACTATAAGATGAGATATAATATCGCTTAATATACAAAAAAACATGTTTATTTTTAAGTTGTGGGGCATTCCATTGTTAATTAGAAAGTTAGAAAAACGTATCAACTGTTAATTCACGATTTATGATTCAACCTGTATAATAATTTCAATTGATAATACTTAACCTTTCTTTCTGAAAATACTTAATATTTTCTTATATCGAGAATTACAGGCGACTGTCACCCGCAGACCACGTACCCTGTAAAGTGTTCGAAACGTCGGGATGAAGTTGAAGTTAATTAATATACGCGAGTTTATCCATTTTCATAGTCTTATTTCATGGAAATACTTAATTATTTATTTTCTATTTAGTCATTGGTTCTGCTACCCGTCATTTTACTTCCTTATTGGTGGCAGATTCGATGCTATAAAAAATGTAATAAATTTTACTACTCCCTGTTTCGGCCTAGTCGGTTATATATTATGAGACTACATTTTATGTTATGCCAGATATAGGCAAGACGTATTGGAAATGTATTTAGGCTTTTATACAGTTGCACATCAGCGCTCTAAAATATCTGGGTGCTTAGACAAGTTGCCAATCGCTAACGCTTAATCGTCAATCGTAAACGAAAGGCAGCTAACTGTCTTTGTCGCACTAATATGAGAGAGTGACAGAGAGGGAAAACTATGATACGCTACCAAGCGTTAGCGATTGGTAACTTGACATTTACATATGATTTAAACCTCGTAAGGCCCAACGTCCTATTTTTAGGACAACAAAATTTACTCATAACGCCCAAGACGTCATATTTTTCAAGTGAATTTTATTTTGTAGGCCACAAAATTAAAAATAAAATGTCCCTTTTTTAAGACAATAGGTTATTATTTCACTTGTTCTAAAAATAGAATGGGCCTTACGAGGTTAAGTTAAAATGTAGCAAAAAATGTAGTTTCCTCAGTATATGTGCCGTTCCACACAATCGATTGGTCTAAAATAGTAGTTAAGGTCCCAGAATACATATTAAGTAGGACAAGTAAGGCACAAAAAAAATCTAGAGTCATACTTTGAACTTATTATCATATTCATTTATATTTCAAATACTGTATTTTCAAAACTACAATTTATGTACATATATTAAATCTAACTAATCTACTTAACCTAACCTATATTATCTAAGATTGGCCCTTGTGGCAGTGTACCGAGGATGCTGGCGGCATTTCCTCGCTGTATCGCAATACTGATGCGTTGTGCGAGGAAGTCGCCAACTCTTCGGTCTTTGGTTACATCAACCAGATGTTTCGCGATCTCAGCAAACAATTTGCGTGCGCTGGGGCCCCAAGAATCTAAAGTTTCGTAGCGTGGCCAATTATAGGTATAAGAATAAAATTATTATTTACTACACTCACGAATATACACTCTTTAACACAAAGTATTTAAAATTCTCGTATATTTATTTCAGACTCGCGTACAGTCAAAGTCTTGAAGCCATAAAAAACGGAATTAAAACCGTATTTTTTTTTTCTAAACGACACGATAGTATAGCGCCTTCACTTGGGTACTATTACTATGTAGTAAAGCGATTGTTAAGGTTGCCAATAGTGAAAAAATAAATACTAATAAATTTTTCGATTCATTAAAATATGCAATGTAAAGGTGCGGTTAAACTAAAAGAGCATTCGCTGTTCTAGCGCCCGTTCTAAGAAATCAACCAATCGCGTTTTGCGGTACACAAAAAGTCGGTGGAATTTGTTATAAATTCGACCCGCAAATCAAAGTAACCCTAGTTTACGGTATTAAAAATAATTTTAGTAATCAGTTCACGATTCTCGAAGATATTGAGTAAAGATGCATTCAGACCAAACGAGCATTCGCTATTCTATCCCCCACTCTACGAAATCAACGAATCACGTTTTGTGTAACGATCGAATTTCGTAGAGTAGGGGGTTATAACAGCGAATGCTCGTTTGGTCTGAATGCACCTTTTTCTCACATAAGTAATATAAGCTTTTGTTGCATCGTCCACAGCCTATCTGCTTTGCCCGAAGGTTGACTGGTAGAGAATGCTTTTTAGCATTAAGTTCGCCTTTTGTACAATAATCTTGTTTTTCTTGTGCAATAAAGGTTAAATAAATAAATATATACATACAAAAAAAATTGGTGGATTGGGAACCTCCTTTCTTTGGAGTCGGTTGAAAATATTTACTGTATGTACGAGTATCTACTCGAACAAATGAATTGAAACAGAAATTAACAAGCGTGACGGATCTTGTTTAAGATAGTGTATACAATTTTTTGGCGCTCCGCTTGTGTCGATATGATCGGCGTAAACATTGACGAGACTCATTAGGACGGCGTTATGCAACCGCCGCCGGACAGCGGACGACATTACGCGGGATGGCGCCATGAAATCTCGGGGCACTCGTTACGATTACTTGATGAACTGGAGTGAAATATTGAAAATGTCTGTCGAGTCGAATGGCAAGGCTCTGAATATACAGTCAATATATATTATAGAATAGTTTAGTCCACCGCGCAGCTTTGACTACTATTTAGGCACAGCGAGCTACTAAGCTATTGAACTATCGGCTATAAACATGAACAAAAAATACGCACTCCCGTGTAAATAAAATAGAAACGGCGATACTCGCCCAGCTATCAGCTATCACCGCCGGGCTAGTATCGCCGTGTCTCCTTTTTTAGACAGAAGTGCGTATCTTTTGTTCGTGTTTATAGCCCATAGTTCATAGCTTAGTAGCTCGCGGTGAGACCAGTGCCTACCCTGAGGACTTAAATGGATTTCCTCTATCTATGCCAGTAATTACAACGGCTAATCTTACCCCCAAACCGAAACACAGCAGTGCAAATGCTATTTATTTTTCTAACCTGTATAATAATATCGTACTTTATTGTCGATCACGAATTCGAGTATAAATACATCACTCTCGCCGCGTAATTATGTTCCGCGTTTTGCAACCACCCACAGCCGATAAATACATTTATATCCATTTAATTTTGTCCAACACATAAAACCAAGCTACCCAACAGCCGATATAGTTGACAGCCACAGATCCAAGACTGCCAATTTGTCTGAAACGCGCGTATTAGCGTCATTGTAAACTGTGCGTTTATCTGTCCGCGTTTTTACAGACCGACGACGTGTATACACGTCGGGTTAATTGGGTCGTGTGTTGACGAAACTGGATTTTCGAATTCGAATGCTAAAGATTCAAATAGGCTAGCAACATTATTGAATTCTTGCAATATGTAAAAAATATCACAATGGGCGTTTTTGGGAAACATGTCGTAAGCGTCACTGTCTTTTCAATCATCATTATCATTATCAGCCTATGATAGTCCACAGCTAGACGTAGGCCTCTCCTATTAACTATGCGTTTATATGCATAAGGAGGTAAATGCCCATAATCGTCACGCTGGGCTAGCAGATTGGCGATCGCAGTAATGTGTCCACTATGATGACGCTGCTGCCCATCATCAATCTTTGATCAAATAATGCTCAGTGCAACTTCAATCCCTTAGTTGACTCCTACGACACCCGCAGGATGAGTTGGGGTGGTGACAAATGTATTCTTACTGCCGTCACTTTTGAAAAATGTAATTAGTAATCTTAGTTACGGTATAATAATACCATACCTAATACTTTAAGATTGACAGTGTTTCCTAGCGGCTAGCACATTTTAATAATTTTCATAGTGACACGAAGTAGATGCATGGAAAGCTCCTTTTACTTTTAGGGCCGTTTTAAAAAATATATACAATGCTTTAATGATAACAAACCTTAACGTCATAATATTTGAAGGGTCCAATGAAAAAACAAGTAGCTACAATACTTAAAAAAATCAGGGCAAATTCACACCTTATTTTGTTAAAGGTAAGTGGTTTTTCCTTCTGTAATTTGAATTGACTAGACATGTTCTTTCCGTGGACCCTTCATTTATGTTGCAAACATGTGGTTGGACAGAGTATACCATATAGTTTGTATGGCTAAGTTTCGTAACACAATTGTCGAGATCGTGATTTTTGTTTTGATTGGCCTTAGCAATAACTACGTACAAGTTTTTTGCAAATCTTAATCGGTCCGTTTATGCATAAGGGGGTAATACTTAAAAAAAGTAGGGTCTACGCCGTAGACATGTTTGTAGACGCTCTACGAGCGTTTACAGGCCATGTTATACTTACGGGGTCTCAAAAAAATTATAATTATTTTACTCGTATACTGCGACCTAGCAATGTACCGAGGAGAAGTTTTATTGAGAACTTCTATTGAGAAACTTCTATTGAGAATGTTCTCGGCAACGCAAATTTTATTGATTTGTTTTTATTGATTGCCGTTAAATTTAAGGGAAGCTTATTTAAGTCCAAAATAATCAATTTCTCTAAGAAACTAGTGTCTTAACTCTTACTGTTATTGAGTTATTAAAAAAATAAGTTTAAAGACTGAACAAGTGTATTGCAACCTTTATTATATCCTATCAGCAGCCGTCAGTCGCCTGAGATTTTATTCTTAAGGTTCTCTCACACTGAAGCCGATATACCAGGCAATTTATATTAATGTCCCAAGTAACCTGTCCAATTTAACGGAAATCAATAAAAACACGGTGTATACATGCTTTTCAAGGTATATTTTACGCCTTGTTAACTCAATTGTGTAATACAATATTCTTCATAACACTTTTTTATAACTTCTTATGGAAACATTCACAAAGAGAGCTTATTCTTAAATTGTCATGAAAATTCTCGGAAATATCCGAGTATATTCCCGCAACTTTGAGAATGTTCCGCAAATTGTACAATGTACATTGCTACTGCGACCATAAGTAATATCTTCGAGAATAGTGCAATACCGCGTAACTTTTATCAAATAATGATCAGTGACACTTCAATCTCTTACTCGACTCTTACGACACCCGCAGGTTCTTACGAATGTATTCTTACTGCCGTCACCACACGGCCAAACAAAAGAATAATTTAGAATAATCTAAATCGGAGTTATAACCCGTGGCGTAAAGCCGCGATAGCCTCGTAAAGCCTCCGAGTCGGAGCCGGCTCATTATCGGCGCTCGCTGTCCACCGCCGCCGCCAGGGGGCGCCACGACCCTTCCCGACTCTAACCGATTTGCTGTTCATCACTATCACTACATAGTATAAAATAAAGTCACTTTTTCTGTCCCTATGTCCCTTTGTATCTTTAAAACTGCGCAACGGATTTTGATGAGATTTTTTAATAGGTAGAGTAATTCTAGAGGAAGGTTTTTATGTAGGTATAGTACCCGTGCGCAGCCGGGGCGGGTCGCTAGTACTACGATAAAATAATCCCAACAATTGGCTGTGTAAAGTTTTCCGAAGGTATGGATATATTATTCCCTGATAGCCGTCGTCTTATGATTCAAGAAAATGGGGCTATTTTATTTTTATTTCCTATACATTGTTAATCTGTCTTTCATACAACAAATCGGGTCGAGATTCCGAAAGTCCAAACGCAGAGATTATGGCGGCAATTCCGCGATCAGCGACCGATTTATAGCGCATCGGATCGAGTTATTGATGTGCAATTGTCTTGTCTATGCGCGAATTTGCTTTCGCTAATGACTTTATCGAATATTGTGGGGTTTGGGTACGCTCTTTCGTTGATTGTAAAACTATATGGCTTATTCATCGTTAGTTGTGTTATCTGTAGGCTTAGCCAAAATGACATTCTGAAATTGTGTACGATAAGCGATAAGTAATAAATGTAGGAGATATACAGATTCGTACGAAAAGTCACGTGATTGTTTCCATGCATTATTATTAGGGGTCAAAACTATGGGTGCAAAACTTTAACAAAACTTCTTAAGTGGACTTGACATAGCACATACATCCATACATATCTACACACCCACGCATTGTTATTTGAAGATTCCGAGATAGGGAATAAAATTGGATACAGGTTTTAAATAATATTCGTATTTTTCTTGGCTAAAGTGTTCCCATGTGTCATTTTTAAAGTTTTGTTAAAGTTTTGCACCCATAGTTCCGAACCTTATTATTATGGTCACGGTCAGAATGGCATCTTGGAGAGGCCTGGGGCCTATTTCTCGAAAGCTTGTAACTTGTAATACAAGCGGAAGTCCTTATCTAATTAATAGTGTTAAAAAGAGACTTCCACTTGTATTACAAGTTACAAGCGTTCGAGAAACGGGCCGCTGCTGGTAAACAACTTTTCTAAGCTAAACTGTACGGTTTCTGGTGTAAGCATAGCTATGTTTTTGATTAAAAATAAAACCATGAAAATAATAATTGAGATTAACCTACAAAATCGTGACTAA
Source organism: Thaumatotibia leucotreta (assembly GCA_025490895.1). Lineage (NCBI taxonomy): Eukaryota > Metazoa > Arthropoda > Insecta > Lepidoptera > Tortricidae > Thaumatotibia > Thaumatotibia leucotreta. Next base: position 64,965 of record JALPQI010003158.1, on the reverse strand, counting down.
TAATGAAAATGACAATTGATTAATCTTAGTCCCAAGTCTCGATTAAATATTTGATATCGATAAAAATGACGTACAACCGTTGTGTAATTTCAAGAATTTTAATGAAGTATAAAACTACATACACAAAAATAAACTCTTAAAGGAATTAACTATCTTTAATATTTAATATAACTTTGAAAGTATACAATCAACATTTTTTCTACATTTTCAGACTTTAATCTTCGTCGCCTAGGTGACAATATCCATTTTAGCCATGATAATAAAAAGCCGCTTTCATCCATGTTACCCACAGAATTAGATTTGGATAGAAGAAACAAGTTCATTCATTTGTATGGCGGCCGAGCGTGTCAGATTTTGTACTGAAGTTGCTACTTGCCTATGATTTTAAATATGTCTCAGGCCCAGTATTCATATTTTTTTGTGTTGTTGCAATTAATATTACTTAAGTAGGCATTTTATTAATGTTTTTATTCACTTCAACTTACAAAATTTGACGCCCGAAAGCTGCAAGCTGCGATTAAAGACGGACAACTCAGTGGATTTCGCTGAGTTCATTTCACACGCTAAGTAGATACATTTGCTTGATCTATGGTATATATATCATCTGTGATGTTACCCATCGTATTATCGTCGGCTGTGGTGGCAAAGGAACGTTCGGTAACATTTGGTGAAATATTTTTATTATTTTAGGTGATTTCAGAAATACCGTTTTTATATAAGCAATTAAATCATTTACAGCAGGAAACAATAATCGCACTTTTCATTCCAGGAAGGTGAATGATCTTTTTTCTTGCGTGGCATTTTTAGCCGCCTTAAGAAATTTTAAGTAATTGATCGAAATGCAAAATAATATTGTTGTAGGTACTAGATAAATTATTCAACGATTCAATGGTTGTCAAAAGTGACTCGACACAGTCAATGTCAGATATTGGTTGTTTATAGTTGCGAATTGCGATAAGTATAATAAATTAAAGAGATTTGCACATAGTTAAACGTATTCCAACTTAGCCATTAGTTTAGTTATGATAATGATGGTTAAAAATTTATTTTTATTGATGTCGATAAACTAAGTCGATATTTAATGAATCACTAGCACTGGTACATTTTTGCCCCCGCGAAACCTAAAATTAATAAATCAATCGCCTAAAATTGTATTGACTGATTAATCAATCAATAATTGAAACTTTAGTCGAATAATGCCCATTTCTGCACAGGAATGACTATCTTTTATCCTTTTATGTCGACAATAAAAAAAAACTTATCTTGGAACATCTTACACAAATCAACCTAGTCCCACGGTAAACTCAATTAACGCTTGTGATGGATATCAAGCGACAATATGCATAATAGATATATTATACACATACATACTGAAATATTTATTTAATTATTTATTTAATATCAGCCGTGTGGTGACGGCAGTAGGTAAGAATACATTTGTCACCACCCCAACTCCTCCTTCGGGTGTCGTAAGAGTCGACTAAGAGATTGAAGTGTCACTGACCATTATTTGACAAAATATTGATGACGGGCAGCAGCGTCATCATAGTGGACACATTACTGCGATCGCCAATCCACTTGCCCAGCGTGGTGATTATGGGCATTTACCTCCTAATGCGTCTATACGCAAACGCATAGCTAATAAGAGAGGCCTACGTCCAGCAGTGGACTATCATAGGCTGATGATGATGATGATGATACTTAAATATATAGACAGCCACCAAGGATCTATTTGTGATAAATAAATACACAAATAATGCCCTCCAGATTCGAACCCGTAACCTCCAGCTTCCGAACCAACTAGGCTACAGACTACAGAGGCTGACAAAATAGCTCACAACATAATCGCTTTTGGTGACACAAGTGCTTTAATTCCCAGAATGCTTAGACAAGTTGCCAATTGCTAACGCTTAATAGTCAATCGTAAACCAAAGGCAGCTAACTGTCTTTGCCGCACTAAATATGAAAGAGTGAGTGTAAAACTACGATACGCTACTAAGCGTTAGCGATTGTGGCAACTTGGCTAAGCATCCAGGTATGTACCTTGACCCGTAGTGCCCACGCTGCGTTATCTCGAGTGCAGATAAAGAGAGGGCCCTTCGACCTTGGGACGAAGGGTCTCTTCCAATATTTTTAGACCCTTCAGTGGCTAAACGTCATGTTGATTGTCTTTAGTTCGTCTAGACGATTAACTTAATAATGATTTATTTGGAGTAATAGTAAAATGTAGCGATACACATTACATAAAAAGATTTGTAGATACAAAATAAATAAAATAAATATGTTGAGACATCTTACACAAATCGACCTAGTCTCTCGGTCAAGTAAGGCTTGTGATGTGTGTGGGTACCAAGCCACGATATATACAGGGCGTCCCAATGTTATGGGACATGAAGGGGAAGTGCCTTAAATATCGTAGATAGTGTACTTTGTTGAAAGAAGACTTAATGTTATTTTTAAAATTTAGTAATAATGCATTCAATGCTTCACCCAGTAATCGAACCAAATATTTTTATTATTTTTATTCGAATTTAAAACAATCTTGTTTGGTTATTCTTTTAGTTTTAGATACTAATACCTAAGTTTCTTAAGAAAATTTGTAATTGTTTATACATTCTTTCGAATGACATTTTTTTTGTATTTAAGTACGTTCGATGCCTAGAAAAAGCAATTTTCATTTTTATTTTTAGTAAGTTCATTTACAACAAAAAAAGTTAAGAATACATATCAATACAGACTCTAAGGGTCTCAGATATGTATCGACGCTTTCGCATTTTCAAGGTAAATCGCGCCGTATCGCTCTTATTGCGTTGTAATAAAGGTTTTCATAAATGGATTAAGCCGAATTCGCGTCGATAGATTTGAGGAAACCTTTAGCTATGAACTATCGGCTATATACACGAACAAATGATACGCACTCCCGTGTAAATAAAAGAGACACGGCAATACTCGCCCGGCTATAAGCTATCACCGCCGGGCGAGTATCGCAGTGTCTCTTTTATTTACACGGGGGTGCGTATCTTTTGTTCGTACTTGTAGCCGATAGTTCATAGCTTAGTAGCTTGCGGTGAGATCAGTGCCTAAGACGGTCGTGCATTCATAAACATAGCTACCTGATTTCTAACCGACCTTCTTAACTTTTTGGACCTTAAAATAACAGTAGGAAGGTAGAAAATGAACACAGGTTGAATACGACGTTGCTAAAGTAATCTAGATGGTCTAGGTGAAGTTTTGCTATTAATAAACAGCTAAAAATATTGGCCAGCTAAGTAAGACCGTTCAACTTCGTAAGGCCCTATGTCCCATTTTTAGGACACGTGAACTGAAACGTGTACTGAAAAACGACATTTTATATATCATTTTGGGGCCTAGTGAATAAAATTCTAGTTAACGTTTAAACCACCTAACTATAGTTCAAACGGTCCTAAACTTACTCGAATAATTTCCATTAGGTGCAATTGTCATATTAATCGTGCTATTCATAGGCAAAAACTGTTCATTAATAATATAAAAAAAACTTGAATAAAGCGAAAGAGAAGATTAGGTCAGATGCGTTGCAGTATTAGACCATAGTTACGGTTTACTTTTAAAAATATGACATCATGGTTCATTAGGAATAAATGTTGCTGTCCTAAAAATAGGACATTGAGCTTGGATAGCTGTATTAATTATAAAAGAAGTAGTAACTATGCGTGTTTGTCAATTAGTACATTTTCTATGTTTCAAGGATTTCGAATAGTCGCAGTCGTACAATTACTAGTACTGCACATGTAATTAAAAACTATTATCCCAATAGCTCCACCAGAAAATCACCAGTTATCCTACCGAGGGATTGTATAGTTACACGCTATTTGATTTTAAAAGGTACATTATAGTTAAGGTACCTAGTAAGACACAAGTACACCGAAAAATAGTCCGATCTTACCCGATTGTACACTCGGGTAAGATCGGACTATTTTTCGGTGAGTTGAAAGGATGTCACAAAAAAAAACAAAAATGTAATCCCACTAATCTGCAATCATTGGGGGACGCCTATGTTCAGCAGTGGACGTCTTTCGGCTGATATGATGATGATGATCATGGCTACGCATTCTAAAGTAAGTCTTAAAGTAAGCTAAACTATAGTGGTACTTTTTCCAAAATATACCAACGATTTTGATCCTCGAGTCATGGGCATACTTTCCGTCATGTATACATATTTTTAGAAGCTGTATATCTTGGTGTACTGTTTTAATTACGGACCAATCAACATTGACCAGACTGCGTCGATATAGATTTATCGCGTAAACGATTCTGAGGCGGAATGAGATATCTAAATGTCGAGATGCTACGAGTAGAAAAATGGCCAGAGAATTTAGGTCAATTAAATTAAATAATACTAGCGTACTCGTACGATACGAGTGCGAAAACACCAAATCTCCTTTTCGCATGTGTATCGCACGAATTTTTTCAATTCAATCCTGTACTAATCGTGACATGCAAAACGGTGTGTCATTTAACATGACGTTCCGGATGCTACAACGCGCACGCCACGCACACGCCTCCGGTGTGGCACAGCCTTTAGAATGAGACTATAAGCATCAGCATCTCTGAGTGGTTACAGAAGTTGCCAATCGCTAACGCTTAATCGTCGTAAACGAAAGGCAGCTAACTGTCTTTGTCGCACGAATATGATAGAGTGACAGAGAGGGAAAACTATGATACGCTACTAAGCGTTTTAGCGATTGGCAACTTAGCTAAGCATCCAGGTTGCTAGTATGGCTAGTAGCCAAAATGCCATTCCGCATAAATCACGTGACCATAATAATGTATGACTGTCATTCTCATACATTTATTACTTTATTAGTTATCGCTTATCGTATACGATTGCAGAATAGCATCTTGGCTTGGCATGCTGATAAGTTGATAACCTTCTGAAGTTAGGAGCTGACAAAAAAAAACAAACTGCTTCTCGAACTAGTGCGTAAGAAAGCACCACCCACAGAATTAGATTTGGATAGAAGAAACAAGTTCATTCATTTGTATGGCGGCCGAGCGTGTCAGATTTTGTACTGAAGTTGTTACTTGCCTATGATTTTAAATATGTCTCAGGCCCTTGAGTATTCATATTTTTTTGTGTTGTTGCAATTAATATTACTTAAGGAGGCATTATTAATGTTTTTGTTCACTTCAACTTACAAAATTTCACGCCCGAAAGCTGCAAGCTGCGATTAAAGACGGACAACTCAGTCGATTTCACTGAGTTCATTTGATACGCTAAGTAGATACGTTTGCTTGATCTATGGTATATTTGACATCTGTGGCTTCACCTGTACTGTAATAGTATACATTACGATACTAGTGCAAATAAAATGAAATTCGAAACTAGTGGATTCGACACGAGTTATGAATTTCCTTTTCGCGATGTTTTTCAGTACGGATCGGATGACCCTCCGAAGTTTTCGATCTGACAACAACGAACGATTTGTCGTAAAAAAGCACTACCTGTACTAAAAAAACTTATTTAATTAGTTTATTTTTAATAATCACAAGCCGTGACTAGTTAAGACAAATATCTCGTTAACATCTGTCCCTCCCTAATTTTAGCTATTAGTTAATATTAGAACTGCTACCGAAGATGGGGCACGTTGAAACATCACTAATTAGTCGAATCCAAACAAGAATTAGCTAAAAATACATTTTATTTATGGAGAGCGAAGGGAAACGTCGATTTTGAAACATTAAACGATTAAGCTCATGTGTTTTTATTGACTGCATGGTGACGGTAGTAAGAATACATTCGTCACTACCCCAACTCTTCCCGTGGTGGACGTGAGAGTCCACTAAGAAACTGAAGAGTTAAGAACTTCATGTATGGAATATTAATTAATTTTCCTAGCGAGTGCGGATAAGTGTACGTAGCGCACGCTTCGCGTGCGTAAATTTCTCTTTTTAAAGCACTTGTTATAAAAAAGTCGTTTGATACACGTGTAAAAACTTCTTTTTAACTCGGGTCACGGGTCATTGTCGCCCTCGTTTCATTCGGGCTCCAACTTTCACCCTCGTCGAAAAAAAAATTTTTTGTACTTTCATCGAAATGTACTATTAAATGGCGGTTTAAGTGTTCATAGGTTGACATTGAAATTCATTACCGTGATGCACTAAAGAGAGGGTGACACTTGTCAACTAAAATGCAGGACCGTTTTTGAAAGGTAACTTAGTATGGCGTGCGGCTTCCATGTTTTATTTGTTCGTAGAGTCACTTACAATCTTGCGTGAAATTGCGAAAGTGACGGATAGCACGATAAATGGATAAACCGTGACCATCATATAAGCCACCTGACTCTGAATCGGGGTGATAAATAAATAATACTTGTAATAAATATCTTGGGACACCTTACACAAATCGACCTAGTCCCACGGTAAGCACAATTAAGGCTTGTGTTGTACCAAGCGACGATATATATAATAGATAGATACATATAGATACTTAAATACATAAACAGCCATGACCAAGGAACAAATATTTGTGATAAATATATTCACAAATGATGCCCTCGCCGGGATTCGAACCCGGTACCTCCGGCTTCGTAGGCAGGGTCACTACCAACTAGGCTATGGAGGCTGACAAATGATGATGATGAAGGCGACCTCTTGGCAGTAACATTGACCAAGTGCGCGTCTCGTAAATCTGCGCGTGAGTCTGTTTGTACGACTGCTCGGTTTGACCGGCGAAGAATCGAATCGCGTTTAAAAATGGAACGGTGCTCTATAGTGTAAGGTTAATTACAATTATAAACTTATAGCATAACAGTAGGTACTAATTTTATATTGTATCTCATTGCGTAAAAGGGTATTATTTGATTTGTATGTAGCAACTCTTATATTAATTTGGGTATTGCCATTTTGGTATGGCAATACTATTTTGTTTTTTTTTAATATGAAAGGCTGTGACAATTGAAACGCGGGAAAATGGACATTGACGTTTTTCGGCAACAAGATTGTGATTTTGCATTTTGTAACTCTCTAAATTCCATAAGTAATACATGAAAATACCAACTGAAAAGGAGTTTCATTGATGACCAAGACTAGATCTTATAATAGACGTCGTGAGTTGGCAAGTAAAGCCGCTTTTTTACTTAATGTTCTGAGCGAGCATTCGCTTGTTCGTTGGCTGACGAAAGAACATTGTTTTCATCTGCCCAAGAACGACGAATTTTCGCTCAGAACATTAAGTGGAAACGCGGCTTAGTGGTTACGTTAGTGTTTACTCGATACGTGAAGTAGTCCATCACGCTCGCTCCAATAAGTACATCAGGATGCTTAGCCAAGTTGCCAATCACTAGCGCTTAGTAGCGTATCGTAGTTTTCCCTCTCTGTCACTCTTTCATATTACTGCGACAAAACCTGCCTTTCGCTTACGATTGACGAAGAAGCGCTAGCGATTGGCAACTTGTCTAAGCACCCAGTAGTCCTACCATGATATGAGTATCGGTAACGTTAGGTTTGACTCGATACCTAAAACAGCATGCTTAGCGAAGTTGCCAATCGCTAGCGCTTAGTAGCGTATCGTAGTTTTCCCTCTTCATATTAGTGCATTAGAAGCTGCCTTTCGTTTACGATTGACCATCAAGTGCTAGCGATTGACTTGTCTAAGCACCCAGGATAGAAAGAGCTCCCGATTCTGAGTGGAAATCATATCTGGGACAGTATGACGCCACAAATCATGTCGTCCCTCTCGCCATCACTTTCTCTTGTCATTCATCAGAGTTGTCAAACTTACACGTTGTAAACGTCAAATTAATATGACGTTGCTCGTGCGATCACGTGACGCGTGACAATGATCGAATCGTTTGAGTGGGCGCATCGGATCACTTGAGAAAAAAGGAGTGAAAGTTATGTAGCGAAATGTTAAGAACCGGCTAAGAGCATGTCGGGCCATGCTCAGTGTTGGGTTCCGTAGTTATTCAAAAATGGCTGAGCCAGTTATATTCGAAATTGTTTTCTTTTAAAGGTGGATTGAGATCAAAAAAATGAGCGAATGCTCATTCTAAATATCCCCCACTCTATTTTTTTCGAATTTCGACGAATTACGTTTTGTGTCACTTCAGTTTAGCGATTCGGAGAGCTATTTCGGTTACTTTGGTTCTGCTGCGGATGGTCTCATTTTTAATCCGATCACGCAGAGAGACTCCTAGCATAGCCCTCTCCATTGCCCTTTGGGTGACTTTGAGCCTTCTTATGAGGCCCATTGTAAGCGGCCATGTTTCAGTACCGTATGTCATCACTGGCAACACACACTGATTAAAGACTTTCGTCTTCAAACACTGCGGAATATTGGACGAAAATATGTGTCGTAGCTTCCCGAACGCTGCCCAACCGAGTCGGATTCGACGATTGACCTCTTTCTCGAAGTTGGACCTACCTAACTGAATAGTTTGCCCTAGGTATATATATTCGTCTACAACTTCGAGTGTAAAGTCTCAGATTATTACGGGAGTTGGTGCTACATGGGAATTCGACATGATTTTCGTCTTATCCATGTTCATCCTAGGACCAACTCGCTCGGAGGCTTTACTGAGGTCAACGAGCATAGTACTTAAGTCCTCCAAGGTCTCAGCCAAGACTACTATATCGTCAGCGAATCTAAGGTGAGTGAGGTACTCGCCGTTTATGTTGATACCCATGCAGCCTTCTCCAGTCCAGAGTCTTAAAGACATCCTCCAGTGCAGCGGTAAACAGCTTAGGGGAGATGACATCTCCTGTGGGCGGGGCACATTGCGCGTAGAACCGATGGCCGTTGGGGCGGGAAGGTTCTTGAGTGGCGGCCACGTACCGGAAGGCGTAGCGTGGGTAGGCCCCCCACAAGGTGGACCGATGACCTTGGTCATTGTGGCAATCTTTGGGGGAGGCCTATGTTCAGCAGTGGACGTCTTTCGGCTGATATGATGATGATGATGATGACGTTTTGTGTAACGAACGAATCTCGTAGAGTGGGGGATAGAATGAGCATTTGCTCGTTTGGTCTAAATGCACCTTAAGGTTAAGGTAATCTATTTTTCATATTTTTCAGACCCACGATCAAAAGTTAGGGGGGACTAATTTTGTTTTATTCTAAAGCTTTTATCTAAGAAAATAATTAAATAAATTAAATACTGCTGTTACAGACAATATTTTAAAAGACTTATTTTGCGATACCAGAGACTGTAAGTAGCATAATTCTGCATAAAACCAACGTGACTCAGGCGACCGTAACCATGGCAATAACAGACAGAAAAAAGTTGATTCACCCATTTAATCTAATAGGTTTCTTTCTTTCCACAAAGTTAAAGGAAAAGGCGCGTCATAATTTTTGTGTTACGTAGTTCAATTTTTGTTGACTTTCGGCAATGAAAAAAGTCGACAAATTTAAAATGTCTATGAGCGATCAACAATTCGCGCCTACATTTTTCTACTACCAAAGAATATTAGACTGAGTACACAGTACACACACAATAGGCACGATGACTGGCAAGTCAAATCAGCATCTTTTTTCAAACTGTCAAAACGATCACTACTATGGAATTTTATATGAAATACTCAAAAGTGACGTCACGTTTGAGTACTGCCAAATGACTTACTCTTTTAAGTTCTTTTCAATTTATTAAATAGAAGCTCTGTACAAAAATTACTGCAATCTACATCTTAGTAATAATTTATTCAAGTATAATGTAAAATAATTTATTTTAACTAGTCATCATATCCCTATTGCCGCGATCGTGATTTTTGTGTCGATTAAGGTCCTGACAATTTTTTTTCAATCGACACTCTGACGATGCGAAAGTTGAAAAGGAGATAAGAAGATAATATGAATGAAAAACGAATGAAAGTGTACACCGGCTGATTGGACCGTATGATCGCAATTGGTATTAATCCATTCGTTCCTTGCCGGAACCAATCTTTACAGTTTATTGCTTTTCGACCGAATGGAAAGGTGAATGACATCTGCATTTATAATTGTAATGTCTGTTAAATTGAATGCTGAATCCTTTTTTTGGTGACTAGATTTTCTTTAACAGTCGCTACCAGATTGATACAGGGTGTTTCCCGAGTCACTTTGCACACCCTGTTTTTTTTATGTGACAAAGGCAAACAACTGAGCGCTCAGCCCACCTGATGGAAAGCAGGAACTGAGGCCCATAGACATACTGATCAGAAAATTGCCTATGCACTGCCTACCCTGACGACTTAAGGTGCGTTCAAACCAAAAGAGCATTCGCTGTTCTATCCCCCGTTCTACGAAATCAACCAATCACGTTTTGTGTAACGATCGAATTTCGTAGAGTGGGGGGTTAGAATAGCGAATGCTCTTTTCTTTTGAATGCACCTCTAGATGGATTGCCTCTATCTATGCCAGTAAATACACCGGCTATCTTACCCCCAAACCGAAACACAGCAGTTCAAACACTGCTATTTAGCGGCAGGCTAACGGGTAAGATGGTGGTAGCTATCCGGGCGGACCCTGCACGAGGTCCTACCACCAGCAAAACTGTATACACGTCTGCCATTCGTCAGTAGAATCCAAAAATAATGTACACAAATATGGCTGACTTTCCATAGCATTTGCCGTCTTTGACACATATTGTGAAACACGTTCGCAGATATATTTTTACGTTAATACTAATAAATATCAATAATCCTAACCAAAAATGTATCTGAACTCAAGGCTTAAGATTATAAGTTCGTAATAAAACCAAGATTGTCTTTGTGAATGACGAAATAAAAACGTCAAATATTCGCCCTTCACTGCGCGTGTGATGTAAAACTAAACGACGAGAGTGTATAGGTATCACCGAAAAATGATTGAATCGTCAAAAATACACAAATTGTTATTATAATCGTCCCCATTTATAAAGCGACCGCGGCAACATGAATCATTCGCGCGATTAGTGCGCGTTCGTCCAGAAAAAAACATTCGTCGTGAGTGTTGTCACATCTACCAACTTGTTGATATATCTACCTATTTTGCCTTCATTCTACCTATCTATCCATGGGATTCGAAAGTACTGTTGACACAACAGTGTATACAGCGTGGGTATTTGATACGGGCGAATAATTAATCCAGCTATAATATCTGATCCTACGAGTCGTATAAGATAACCATTTCGTTAAATTTTGTTGTTGATTAGGTTTAATGATTTTTCTAAAGTGCAACCCAGCAACAATGTATGCCGGCCAACTGACATGAGACTCGTATGACGTTTAGATACTTATGTCAACTTTAAGTAATGTGGCTACCAGTGGATGCAATACATTGCGGGCTCAATTATTTTGTATGAAAAAAAAAATACCTTAATTTCTAAAATTGTAAATAGGTTCCCTAGGTCCGATAGTAATCGCCACTAAAATATTCGCCCGTATCAAATACACACGCTGTATGTCAACAAATCATCATCAGCCTATGATAGTCCACTGCTGGACGTAAGCCTCTCCTATTAACTATGCGTATAGACACATTAGGAGGTAAATGCCCATAATCGCCACGCTGGGCAAACGTTTCGCATCCGGATTGATAATAACTATGAGGTACATATTTTTTGCAATTTACCCGACAACAGTCATGTTATTTACTGGCAATCTCACCACCTCGCCAATGCTCGTCTATAATATAAGTAAGTCACACCTTCACTTGTTATAACTTCGCTACGATACCACCTGTCTCAACCCTGGCTTTTTAAAGATAAACTACATGGCTTTAAAGTTCGCCAACAAACTCCAAAGACCGAAGTTTTCATCCATAGTAAGTAACTAACGCGGGACTTTCTTTTAGCCAGTCATTTGTTTTTGTCCAGTAGCCGTAGGTAGGTAAAGTCCATTTAAAATACGGAGGCCCGATTCCACTGGACAAATTATGCTTTAACAATAGGATCAGTGATAACAAAAGATACCTGTAGGCCTAGCACATGATTGATGCGACAGTATGTCGCCGCGAGATGGACTGTCCATCCCTCTTTTATTAATATAGTTAGAAAAAGACGGGAATTCTATCACCAAACATGTGCTAAGCTTACTGGCCAGACCATGTGGCGTGATATTTTTTGCATACACCGGTGCGGTGTATGACACGTGTCAATTTGTAGTGGACTAATTAAATGATAAAAGTTTCGAGTGGCATCCCTTCGTATTTGAAATGGACTATACCATGAGTTGGAAAGTAAAGAATACGTTAGGTTTTACTCGATAAAAAAATCATTCTATCATGCTCGCACTGACATATTGGAGCGAGCGCGATGACCTGTGAGCCGTTTACTTTATATTGGATGCTTAGCCAAGTTGCCAATCGCTAACGCTTAGTAGCGTATCGTAGTTTTCCCTCTCTATCACTCTTTCATATTAGTGTGACAATAACAGTTAGCTGCCTTTCGTTTACGATTGACGATTAAGCGTTAGCGATTGGCAACTTGTCTAAGCACCGTGGCTCGCTTGCGCCAATACGCGAGTACAATCGACAACACAGCTGTGGATACAGACAAAGTGCCAGAAATATGTATACACAATACACACCTTTATGTCCAGGCAATGAAGTTCTGTTTACATATTTTTGGCATTTTGCCTGTGTTCACAGGTGTGCTGTTGATTGTACGATTGGGATACGTTACCGATATTTGCAAAGTCATGGTAGGACTACTTTTCTTTAATTTTTATTTTATATTTTATTTTATTTTATTCGTAAAACCAACAGCTACAATTACTAAAACTAGGTTTTACAAATTAATTATCTAACAAGCCAATTAAAGGTTTCCACAGATATGAAGTGTGTATTAAGTGTAAGATTTAACCTATACCTTTTTCATACCTAGGTGCTTAGACAAGTTGCCAATCGCTAACGCTTAATCATCAATCGTAAACGAAAGGCAGCTAACTGTCTTTGTCGCACTGATATGAAAGAGTGACAGAGAGGGAAAACTACGATACGCTACTAAGCGTTAGCGATTGGCAACTTGGCTAAGCATGCTGGAACATTTTTATCAAAGTCCCCGCACTATTTTATAACATAGGTATTTTTTGTATGATTCCTACTCAGAATCGTGAGCTGTTTCGATCCTAATAGGATTTTTTTGTCACAAAATTTCATACATTTTTCGTACTTTCCATTATGTTACCACCATACATATAAAATGTACGAAAAATGGATAACGGACTGAGAAAAACTTAGGTTTTTTTTTATTAACCCAGATAAGCCTGAAACCAAAAAATGTGACCCCCGGATTTTTAACGATAAAGTGGTTAATTAATAAAAATAGTTAATCAATAATAATCAAGAAAAAAAATCGGTGTTATAATCCCTGGTCGGCGTAAGTGGCAGCGTTAATAAAATGTAAATTTGCTCACAATTCTCAGAGATAAATAAATAAATAAATAAATAAATATAAATAAATATCTTGGGACATCTTACACAAATCGACCTAGTCCCACGGTAAGCTCAATTAAGGCTTGTGATGTGGGTACCAGGCGACGATATATATAATAGATAGATACATATAGATACTTAAATACATAAACAGCCATGACCAAGGAACAAACATTTGTGATAAATAAATACACAAAGAATGCCCTCGCCGGGATTCGAACCCGGAACCTCCAGCTTCGTAGGCAGGGTCACTACCAACTAGGCTACGGAGGCTGACAAATAGAGAAATCTAGTTACATAAAAAACCAATGGTACCTAGTGAGAGCCTCCTCCTTTTTTGAAGTCGGTTAAAAAGTAACCATCGTTTGAAACATTTATCAATATTTTTCTAAAAACAGTTGTAAGCGAATCTGTCGATCGTTGCCCTCAGATCGCTTGCCAACTCTCGTTCTGAATGTATCCTTTCATCTTCAATTCGATCAGGCATACATACATACATACAAACGAGAGGTAAATGAAAACCGAATGTGTTCTACGTAAAGAATAGGGATGATGACTGTAGTTAAAACAATAGTACATTTCCTAACTAGTGCGAAAAAACTTTTTACCCGAGTTAAAAAAAAGTTTTTGCACGTGTAAGGGACAATTTTTTTTATAACAAGTGCGTCAAAAAGAGAAACTACCGCGCGGAAAGCGTGCGCAAAGTTTGTTTTTGCGGCACTAGTTAGGAAAATTATTTAACATTATGCATGACATAATACACGAAGAAATTATTACTAAGATGTAGATTGCAGTAATTGCTGTAAAGAACTTCTATTTAATAAATTGAAAAGAACTTAAAAGAGTAGGTCATTTGGCAGTACTCAAACATGACGTCACTTTTGAGTATTTTCATATAAAATTCCATAGTGGTGATCGTTTTGACAGTTCGAAAAAAGATGTTGATTTGACTTGCCAGTCATCATCTCTATTCTGTTGATTTATTTATTGCATTTCACTACTCGCGTAAGTTTGCGTTTTTTAGCGTTCCATAGTCAACTAGGAACCCTTTTAGTTTCGTTATGTCTGCGTCTGTCCATCTGTCTGTCTGTCCGCAGCATAGCTCATTGGCCGAAAGTTCTAGAAACTTGCAATTTGGTATAGATATACAAATACATATCAATCACACCGGCAAATCGGTGCCTCCACTGAACGTGAAGTCTGTACGATTTTTTTTATTTTACTGTATATAATCCTATAGTGTGAGGTATCGTTGAATAGGTCTTTAAAACAGAATAAGTTTCCAAAAAAGTTTTTTCTTAAGTCAATAATTTCGTAGATCGCTCCAGACGAAAAAAAACATGTCTAACTTTTGATCAGTGGGTCTAAAAATATGGAATAAATCATGAATATTGAGCTTACGATTTAAAATAGTAAAACAATTTCGAACATAATCGGGCCAGCCGTTTTTGAATAACCACGGAACCCTACACTGAGCATGGCCCGATATGCTCTTGGTCGGTTTTTTTATTTTGTTTTGACATGTACAATCAACCAATTGGAACCCTAAGTCACTCAGGAACCATGTCAAAGTAACGTTATCAATCAGATTGTAAGACATTTCAAACGGCTTTTCATTTTAACATGGTTCTAGAGTGGCCTAGGGTTCCAATTGGTCGAGTGTACGCCACGCCGCCCGCCCCGCTACACGCTCTGCTTATGCGTCCGCTCAGCACTGACCTACGGCAAGATCTTAGAAACCCTGCTCATTTTAAGGTGCATTCAGACCAAACGAGCATTCGCTATTCTAACCCCCTACTCTACGAATATCGATTGTTACACAAAACGTGATTCGTTGATTTCGTAGCGTGGGGAATAGAATAGCGAATGCTCGTTTGGTCTGAATGCACCTTTACCAGAGGTCTTAAGTTTTCACTGTTAAAAGTACTTAAAAGCCATCAAAGGAAGGATTTTCTTGGAACTTTTAAAGTGCACTGCAAAGGTTTTGTGGCCTTTTATAAAACTATCAATATTGCAATTTTAGACTAACAGGCGTCTTCAGACAGGGACCGGAACCGTTATTTTCTTCATACAAAAAGAACGGTTCTTTTTTCGTTCTTTTTTGTTCTTCGGTATAAAAATTGTAAGTTAATGGAGTTATTTAAAAATATGATATTGTAAATTACGTGGCATATTGTGCAGTACATAAAGACTATGAAATATTTTAAAATATTGGGCTATTTCGAGTTTTTTGTAAAATACCGGTTCCGGTCCCTGCCTTCAGATATATCGTTGCGTTCGGAGCGTTCAAAAATATCTGAACACGCCTTTATTGCCATAACGATAGAGGCGTGTTCAGATATTTTTGAGCGCTCCGGGCGTTACGATATATCTGATGGCAACTGTACTTATTGTTCAATCTTTGACCTACTGCTCCACTACTTATCTAAAAAGGATGTCGATTCAGGTTTCAAAATGCATTGTTTAGTACATTATGGTGCCTTTTTTACGCTCTAGTGCGAAAAGTGTGTCATTTTACGTCAAGTAGATACAAAACTTCGGAGGGCCATCTGCACTAAAAAAACGTCGTACGAGACACGAGCTAAAACGAAATTCGAAACGAGTGGCGATATTTTAAATCGACAAGAGTTGTCATGTTTTTCGCACTTGTGTCCTAATGTACTATTTTGTGCTTATAGTTAAGTCTCATAGGATTTTTTAAAGTCATTCATCATCATCATCATTCCAGCCAAAAGACGTGCACTGCTGAACATAGGCCTCCCCCAATGATCGCCAATATGACCGGTTCTGTGCTGCTTGCCTCCAGCGGGTTCCCGCGACGTTGACCAGGTCGTCGGACCATCTTATGGGAGAACGCTTCTAAGAAATAATTCGCTGTAATAAATGGGTATCTTCAATTATAAAGACACCCAATTATCGTGACAAAAGATCGAATATCGTGTCTTCGCCTAGGATACCTATCTTCGCCTGTGAAAAGATGAAATTCCCGGCTTATTTTTAGAGCAAGCTGTCACGTAGCAAAGTACATGTTTTTCTTCTATTTAGTAATTTTCTGTCCGCTCTACTCTAAATTTAAGGCGGAATGTTCAACTTTTTACAATAGGCAAAGATAGGTATCCTAGGCGAAGACACGGTACCCTAAAAATGAAAGGCTAATAAAGCAGTATTACATACACTTCAGTTGTTTTGTACAACTATAGGTACACTGTGTTTTTATTGATTTCCGTTAAATTAAAGGGAAGCTTATTTAGGTCAAAAATAACCAATTTATCTAAGAAACTAGTTTTTAATTCAAGTGTATTGCAACCTTGATTAAATCCTAATGTTACTTATTTTGACATGTGCCGCCCGTCACCTGAGATCTTATTCTTAAAGTTCTTTCACACTTGCCATTTCAATTATTATGTGTGAATACGAAAAAAAAAAGTTTTTTATCAAATTTACAAAAGATGATACTTCTATTCGGGCAACTTCTATTAATGTTGCAAGTAACCTGTCCAATTTAACGGAAATGTAAAAAACACCCTATAGAATATTCTCTTACAGTACAGCATTTGTCTGTTGTTTATTAATACAAGCCTAAGTATCTTCAGATCGGCCCACTTATGAGGAATCACGTCAATGTGCCGGAGTAATAAGAAAACCTATTTTAATAATGTTGAGATGTTTTCAATACTTAATACTACGCGTCCGCGGTTCTCAAACTGTGGGAGCGCTTTTAATGTCTTTCGCGTGCGTTTGTTTTCTTCGGAATCCGTATTTGAACCGTTGCATACAATATTTACTTAGTAAAGTTAAGGCCTTTAATAAAAAGAAAAATTATGGTCGCCTCAATTGTGTTACGAAAGTTAGTGATGCAAACAACCTTTGGCAGTGGAAATAGGCGGTACATTAAAATAATGTATGTGCGTATTTATAGATATTTTATTCTATGACAAGTAAAATGCCTACATCATCAGCCTATGTTAGTCCACTGCTGGACGTAGGCCTCTCATTTTAACTATGCGTATGGACGCATTAGAAATCGTCATGCTGGGCAATGTGTCCACTATGATGACGCTACTGCCCATCATCAATCTCTTATCAAATAATAGTTAGTTCACACTTCAATCCCTTAGTCGACTCTTACGACACCCACAGAAGGAGTTGGGGTGGTGACAAATGTATGCACTACCGCCACCACATGAACGTCTACTCGCTTGCCTGATATTCTATAAAAAAATTGGGTTTAGTGCTGTTTCCTTACCAGGCGCGAGTCCAGGGGGGGGGGGGGGGGATAGGGGCACTTGCCCCCCCTCACACTGGACTTATGTATGGATAGGTGCTGTTTTAAGTATAAAACACTATCATATCATAGGTCAGTGACCCCCCCCCCCCCCTCAACGAAGTCCTGGATCCGCGCCTGTTCTTTACCGTAAACTGGGGTTACAATGATCAATTTTAAAGTTTAAACTGCAATACCTTCTAAAATTAGGCGTCAAAAATTCCAAAAATAAAATAGTAACATCAACTTTTTGTTATCTTTCTCGGTTAAAAAATCTCGGAAGTTATTATTATTATCATTGTCGGATTCTGTATTGCCTCAGAATAAAATGCGTGTCTTTGATAAATTTATATTTATTTTTACACCAGCTTAATCGTTTTACGTCTTTCACCTTTCACATCTTACACCACGTTCGTTCGTTCTCCATTCAAATCGTTCTCCCGTCCCTCTCGCACCGTCTACCATCTTTCTCTCACACATACGCTCAAATCCACTCATCTTATTACGTTCCGATCCTACATCAATGTAACCCCAAAGTTCAAAGCTGCGACCATATATTTATAACATGGACGTCTAACGCCAGCTCAAAAATGCCCCCAAAATCAATTGTTCAATTGTGCCAAGATGGGCAGGACATAGCGCTTTTCTTAACACCACGCATATTTCGGCGCAACATCTTTGACAAATGGTTATAGAATAAAGCCAATCAAAAGTTTGATGGACCAATCACAACTATTTTTAAATGGCGGTTTAAGTTTTTATAGGTTGACATTGAAATTCATTGCCGTGATGCATTAAAGAAGGGGTGACATTTGTCAATTCAGGACATTCAAAAATTCAGGACCGTTTTTGAAAGGCAATTTACTATGGCGTGCGGCTTCCATATTTTATTTGTTCGTAGGTTCAAAGTAACTCCAGTTTACGGTACCAAACTTTTTTCTCCTATCCGCACAGTTTGAGCGCCGCTCCAGATGCCGCGTGCGCGTGCGCCGCCCAGAAATAGATCGCAACTGGGTTAATTCATTGTACCGCTTTTTTCACGCGAGCCACTAAATACTGAATCGCGTACCGGTTTGTACTTGTTACTCGATTTTTTTATGTCAGTAAGGACGGCTATTCAATTTAATGTCTCCTCAATTTTTTTTGTTTGTTGGGGTCTCCCCCGAGTGTTGCTCCATCAGCCGTCAGACGGCTGACACCAGAAGCTCTCTCTCTCGACCCAGCGGGGCCCTGCCCGAGTGCCCCCGCTGGGTCATTTTCCCTCTTCCTTAGCAGCAGACTCTCAACGACGAGCCAGCACTGCCGCTAGCGACGCGCCGACAGCCGCGCATCGAGCATCGAGCACCAGCCTCTCTCTCTCCATCTGTCTTCCTTTTCAGATCTCAGATCGGACTTTGCCTTGCCCGCATCATCATTAATTTAAGAGTCAAACTCTTGTCGGTCTCCATCTAACTCTGTCTAAAGCCGCCTCCTTGACTTCCTTGTACGACACGTCTACTTTCTCTTTTATTTGTTTCATGTAACTTCTTCTAGGTCTCCCTTTTCCTCGCTTTCCTTCAATCCTTCCTTCAATTATGTTTTTTATCAAAGCGTCATGTCGTATAAGGTGGCCAAACATTTTCCCTCCTCTATTATCTTTAACAAACTTCTTTTTTTCATTCACTCTTTTAAGCACTTTTTCATTATCATCATCACCAAAATCATTTTCTCTCTCGCCATGCCCATGGCAAATTTTCCTTCAACAGCCTCTCAACACCGTCCCCAATTGACGGTGCAACGACCGTCTCACTGTGGGATGCCCGGCCACAGCTGCAGTAGCGGGAAGCGGGAGCAGCCACACATACTCCAGGAGTATCGTTTGTATACGTACAATACAGTAACGTAGCGGCAGCATGGTACGGCTAAAGGTGACCCACATCGCGAAGCATAAGTAAATTATATCCAACCTCGTTACGATTATTATGTCCGATAAAATAAACATTTAAACAATCGGGCAGTGAAACAGGTCTTTAACTGGTTCTTGAGATTTTTCGCGCTATTTCAATCCACGGGTATTGTGAGATGACTCAGAGCAGCTTTCGTTCAAAGGGATTTTAAGGTGATGATGCATGTTGGTAACCTTTAGGTGTGATAGATGATAGATGATAGATAGGATTTCAATTAGGTATCACGTTCAGTTGAGAGTAAAAAGGTAAACAAATATGGCTGACTTTCCATAGAATTTGACGTCTGACACATATCGTGAAAGACGTTCGCGGGTATAGTTTTACATTAATACTAATAAATGGGTCATTTGCAGAAAAAGTGTACCTTTTAATTTTTTTTATGTATGCATTTTTCTAGTATTAATAAGCCTTTTCCTTAAGCGCCACCTACAAACATGGTCTACATGCATGTTTCCATAATTTTGCATAAAACCACCGTGACTTAGGTGACCATAACCATGGCAATAACGTACAGAAATGTTGATTCACCCATATACCATTCATCAGAGAATAATATGTGAACAAAATAACGAAAATAAATCTAACCTAGTCTTCTTCTTCTACCTACCGTTATCCCGGCCTTTGCCAGGGCCCGCTTTCCTGCTACATTTCCTCCACTTTACGCGATCCTGGGCATCTTTTACTGTAAGCCCATTCACACTCATGTCAGCCTTCACGACATCTAGCCATCGCTTCTTTTATCTAACCTAGTGATGAAATAAAATTAATAGTGCTTAAGCATTTCATATGAAATAATGAATACGTTTTGATGAAAAACCTCGATTCCCTCCCGGAATCAAACCCGAGACCACCAGATCCACAAGGCCTGTCGTTATTTGTCGGAAACACTTTAAACTGTCAAACGGAACACTGCCGTTGAGAGATGTATGTCAGTACAGTCGCCACTGTCACCACTATTGCAATACATCTGGTGACACCCCGCGTGTCGAAAGTGACGAAACACTCCATTTTGTAGCTTGCCTACTTAAGACGAGTTTCTGGTGAAGAGACAGCGCATTTTAATAACGGTTTTTTCTTTGGTACCTATATGACATTGACATCTAATATTTTAATTTATATACATAGTAGTGCTACTACTAAACATACAACTCAAAAAATAAATAAAATAATTTGAATTGTTGCACAAAGTATAAAATCTCAGCAGGGTGCTTAGCCTAGCGCTTAATCGCCAATCGTAAGCGAAAGGCAGCTAACTGTCTTTGTCGAACTAATATGAAAGAGTGACAGAGAGGGAAAACTACGATACGCTACTAAGCGCTAGCGATTGGCAACTTGGCTAAGCATCCATGTCTAGCCAAGTTGCCATTCTGCATTGTATTCGATAAGCGATAAGTAACACACACGCCGAACATATAGGGCTTTGGTCGAGGGTACTCCATGATGAGGATCCTCAAAATGGATCGAAATATGTCGAGCAATTATCGACTAAAATGACGTGAGATCAATATTTAAATAAGTAACAAATGTATGAGAACGACAGATTCGTACGAAAAGCCACGAGACTATTTCCATACATTATTATAGTCACGTGACTTATCGCTTATTGTATACGATTGCAGAAAAGCATCTTACCTTAATATATATTCTAAAACACACATGTAAACCATAACCCTTTTCGCGGAAGTGAATGATCTCTCGGCAAACTCAAGCCAACTATTTATCACTTCCGATGAGCAGAAATGAGTCAATATTGATTTAAGATCTTGAATCAGAGGAAGTGAATCACTTTCTTGCTTGTAATAAGTAAATTTTCTGGAAGAAAATGACGATAATAAACCAATTACATATACAGGATGCTTTAATCATGTACATTATCCATTAAAATGTAGGTAGGTACATGTCCGTTAGGGTTTTTGAATTAGGTATTCGAATACGCAATATTATAAGAAGTGACGTTACGATAAAGTTTAGATTACCTACGTAGCTGGAGGTTCAGGGTTCAAATCCCGGCGAGGGCATTATTTGTGTATTTATTTATCACAAATATATGTTCCTTGGTGATGGCTGTCTATGTATTTAAGTATCTATATGTATCTATCTATTATGTATATATCGTCGCCTGGTACCCACAACACAAGGCTTAATTGAGCTTACCGTGGGACTAGGTCGATTTGTGTAAGATTTCCCAAGATATTTATTTATATTTTTTTCGGTCACGTAAAGTGGAGCTGATTTTGTTTATTTTGCTGTAATGCTATAGTGTGGGGTATGATTGAATAGGTCATCGCGGTTGCTCGTACGAGACTCGGACGTTACGTACCGAGTAAAATCTAACGCATAATTTACTTTCCATCTTATGGTACTGCTACTAGTCACATTTTTAATTAGGCTCAGTTTGACAATGGCGTCCATACTGCGACCATATATAACATGGACGTCTAACGCCAGTTCAAAAATGCCCCCAAAACAGTTGTTCAATTGTGCCAAGATGGGCAGGACACGTTTTTCTTAACACCGTACATATTTCGGCGCAACATCTTTGACAGATGTTTTTAGAATATAGCCAATATTATATATAATTTATATTTTCATAGGTTGACATTTTAATTCATTAGTACGGTCAAATCGTACATAATTTTACCCTAAACTCGCAAATCAAGTAGTATCGCTGCATTTTTGGTATGTTGTTTAGACACCATAGGAGAGTATAAAACCATATTTTGCAAGCAAAAAAAAGTTGTGCTAGCTGGGTAGTACATGAAAAACTGCGAAATGTACGGCCATTTTTTAGTTTCTGGTTTTTATTTAAAAAACCTTACGTTTTTGATATCATATGTAAATAAAAGTTTAAAGACTAATAAATTTCCAACAAGTTGAGCTAACATGCATTACCGTAGGTCTTATAGTTTCAGAGATTCGAGACTTTAAAAAGTACCCCTTTTTGTAAACTAGATAAATTTTTGTGTTTTGCTAACGTTTTCGATTTAATATCGCCTCACCTAATTATGCTACGAAAAACATGCAATAATGACCTTATAGCGCACTTAATATTCTTTAATTCAAGGGTAAAATTAGGTCAGAGAACTTTGTAGTTGAAAGTATAAACCCGAAATTCCAAAGGCAGGAGGCCCGCTATCTAAGTTTTTCATACAAATCGCAAGTCGAGTTGCATAGCTGCAATTTTGGTATATTATAAAGGCCTTATAGATATATACGAAAATGCATATTAAAAGAAAAACAAAAAAATAATTTGGGCATAGGACGTAAAAAACGGAAAAAAATTCGCACTTTTTCTAGTTTTTGACGTTTAACTAAAAATCTATTATGTTTTTGATACTGATTGTTATAAAACTAAGAAAGAACATTAAATTTGAAAGGATTTGAGCTACGTTGCATCACCGTAAGTTATATATATATTGAGATACGACATTTCATAAAGTGCCCTTTTATCAAAACATAAACAAATTTTAGGTTACGTTAAAGCTATTCACTAAATATTGGCAAAACGTTCGCGCTAAGAAAAAAAAGTAATTGTAGATAATAACTACATTAAAGGAACAAATTGAGCCGATAACAATTACTGTAAGTCTTATAGTTGGGGGTATACGAGGCTTCAAAACATGCATTTATTTTCTTAACTTAATGAAGGGCACATTTTGAAATGTCGTATCTCTAAATCTATATAATTTAGGTTAATGCAAGGTAGCTCAAATCCTTTCAAGTTTAATATTCTTTCATAGTTTTATAGCAATTAGTATCAAAAAGTTATAGTTTTTTAGTTAAACGTCAAAAACTAAAAAAAAAAACGATTTTTTTACGTCCTATACCTAAATCCTTTTTTTTTCTTTCTTGTAATATGCATTTTCGTACATCCCTATAGAGCCTATATAAATTATATAATATACAAAAATTGCAGCTTTGCAACACGACTTGCCATTTGTATGAAAAACTTAGATAGCGGACCTCCTGCTTTTTGAATTTTGCGTTTTTAGTATCAATTACAAAGTTTACTGACCTGATTTTACCCTTAAATGAAAGAATATTAATTGCGCTATAAGATAATTATTTCATGTTTTTCGTAGCATAATTAGGTAAGGCGATATTAAACCAAAAACGTTAGCAAAACTCAACATTGTATCTAGTTTACAAAACAGGGTACTATTTGAAGTCTCGAATCTCTGAAACTATAAGACCTACGGTAATGCATGTTATCTCATATTGTTACAAATTTATTCATCTTTAAACGTTACCTGATACATATTGTCAAAAAACGTAAGGCTTTTTTTATAAAAATCAGTAACTAAAAATAGACAGTAAATTTCACAGTTTTTCACGTATAACGCAGCTAGCACAACTTTTTTTTGCTTGCAAAATGTTGTTTTATACTGCCCTAAGGTGTCTAAATAACATACCAAAAATGCAGCTTTACTACATGTTTTGCGAGTTTAATCTACGATTTGACCGTACTACATTGCCGTGATGCATTGAAGAGGGGGTGACACTTGTCAAGTAAAATTCAGGACCGTTTTTGAAAGGCAATTCAGTATGGCGTGCTGGTTCCACGTTTTTGTTCGTAGCTATGCACACACACAGTTATTGGGCACCGTGGCCGCTCAGATATTTCTGCAGTGTTATCCACTAAGGAAACAGCCTTGCTAACAGCGCTGTGTCAGCGCTGCGGCAGCGACGAGCCTAAAAATGGTATTTACTAATGCACTTTAAACGACACTAGCGCTCGGCGACGAATGCGGCGTGAGCTGGAACTACACTGCGTCGAGAGTTACCGCCTACAGTTCGACGACGAGCTGTTCTACGTTAATGAATACCGTTTTTCGCAGCGCTGCGCTCGATATCGAAGTGAAGGCTGTCTCGTCGTCGAGTTCGTTGACGAACGCAGCGTCGAATGTGTGAATAAGAGAATAGCATAGCTAAAGTCGAATCCCACCGCTATTTTCACTGTTCTTAGAACTGCGTTGTTGTAAAACTGTCCCAATCAGTAGCTGGAAAGCGAATCGGGCCAAGGGCGCCTCGCCAAATGTGCCGGGGCCCGAATGACTCGATTGTATCACTTTATACTTCCTACTCTTACTTTGGCTTTTACTTTCGCTGTTTTAAATACTTCTCAGTGTTACAGAAAATTGTACAAGGTACTGAATTCCAACTTATACATGCACTGAAAAAAATGCTAAGTTGGATTTATCAGCTCTTGCGTAATTCTAACATGAAATTAAGGTTAATTGGGTCCTATTACTTTTTTTTTTTACCTAACTTTTTATGTTGGCATTTTACTAAATTGATTTGGTTGATTACACCAGTTTTTTGTTGATTTCACCAGTTGTTTGGTATAAATTTGATAGCAAGGATTTGTTACATATAGTGTGTTTCCATGACCCGGGCTTTTACGAAAATGGGTAGTAATACGCATTACTAGCAATCGTTTTCAAGTATTAACATTTGACAATAATTAAATTGACCGTACAATTAATTTTATTTCCTCCGAACGATCAATGTGACGCGTGAACTGCTTAGTTGTCAAACGTTGTGAGTGGCTGCGATCTGTCACTGTCAAGTGCAAATTAACGATTCATTTCGAAGTAGGTACATTGTTTCTCAATTAACTTTTCTTAGAAAGTTAATTACTTTTAAAATTAGCATTTTGAATCGAATAATGTTCACGGTTTGGCTAGAAATCTGCATCGCATGCCTCGGTTTCGATAAATGCCAGTATCATAGACACACGCTGTATATCAAAGTTTCCTCGTAATACAGGGTGTTTTTTATATCATTAGCCATATTGCAATATGTGTTGGGTAAAGGCGTAAAAAAATATTTGGTAAAACAAAAATAATCCATTTTTCATTATCTTTTTTGTTATAGATTTTCTTAAAAATCCCATTATCTAACGAATGTTTGGTCACTATGATCACTTACTTTGCGTACTGCCCCACGATCTCATAACTGCCAAATCAGATTGGAAAGGGTGTTTGAGTTTGCAACTTTAATTAACCCGCATAAGGTAACTAATTCAATGCGTTATAACGTACGTAACAAGTTTCCTACGCGTGGTGGGGAATGGAGGTGGAGCTTAACTTGCAGGTAAATCCCACGAGACAGCATTATCAGTCTATCGCATACAGTACTAATAATGAGGGTATTTTGAGTTGCGTGCCGATCTGAGGGTAGTTTGACTCGAGCGCGTTCACGCAAGCGCACTCCTTCTTTGTTTACAGAGTGCTGTACAAATGGCACATGGCATCTTGCGATCAGCCGAGCCAGCATAATTTGACCTCAAGAACGGAGTAACTTAAATGTTCCGTCATACAAACGCGTACTGGTTTACCTCAGACATCGATTCTAATGCACTCTCTAAGCAAATTGAATTGTTGATGACAACGAGCAGGTACAGATAGGTATGCGCTTGGGCAGTTTTATTCAAATAACAATCGTGTGTGCATGTAGTTAGGACATTTTATTCATTGTTTAGTGCCGATGGTGGGGTGAGTGACGTCGGCTGATCGGTGCTTGTAATGAACTCCTGATTGGCTAAGACTTGACTACTCAAACCTGCTACCCTTTTGTCTGCCATCGAATCGCACGGATTGAAACAAACTTGCCTAGTGACCACAAATTATGTTTTTGCCGGATAAAAAACGGGAGAAAAAACTAAAAAAAAGTGTCACTTTTTTTTTCAAAAATGTTGTGTACTGATGATCGCGAATGACATATCCAAATTTGGCTAACGACATAACAAATACCCTGTATAAAATAGCCAACCTAAGTCACTTTGGTAAATATTTTTTTCGGTGTGGTGTTTCCTGAGTCACTAATACCTTCGCGCGCACCGTATACATGGTGTAAATCTAATACGGGCGAAGTTCTTGACGGGGATTAGTTTAGGACACAATAAGTACATTTAGATAACTCTTACTTGAAATAAGATCAACAAAATTATCCGCACGTAATATTCGGCGCGCAATGTAGAGCTATACACTCAAGTTAAATGCTCGTTGACAGCTAATTTCAAAGACAGATGATATAACTGCCATATCAATATAAAGGTGTATTTAGACCAAACGAGTATTCGCTCATTCTATCCCGCACTCTTCGAAATTCGTTCGTTACGCAAAACGTGATTCGTCGAAATTCGTTGATTTGGAGAGTGGGGGATAGAATGAGCGAATGCTTGTTTGGTATAAATGCACCTTTAACAAATGTTCAGACCTACGTTCCTACTCCGATTCCTAAATCTGTGGGGTAATCTTTAAGTGTAACTTAAAAGAACCGCGTAATCCATGATTACACTAATAAATCCCATGGTTTTATATATTGCCTGTATTAAATTTACACACGATATATAAGTATCCGACTGTACATAATTAGCTGTGTGGAGACGATGGCAGCAGTAAGAATACATTTGTCACCACCCTAACTCCTCTTGCGGGTGTCGTAAGAGTCAACTAAGGGATTGAAGTGTCACTGACCATTATTTGATAAAATATTGATGATGGGCAGCAGCGTCATCAAATGTGTCCACTATGATGACTCATCATAGTGGACACATTACTGCGACCTACGTCCAGTAGTGGATTATCATAGGCTGATGATGATGATGATATAAGTATCATTGAGCAACTTTTAGTATGGGACCTATGTATATATTACGTTCGGTTCGGTTTAAAGGACTTTCGGGTTATGGAGCTCAAATCAGTGGTTT
This sequence comes from Thaumatotibia leucotreta, assembly GCA_025490895.1. Classification (NCBI taxonomy): domain Eukaryota; kingdom Metazoa; phylum Arthropoda; class Insecta; order Lepidoptera; family Tortricidae; genus Thaumatotibia; species Thaumatotibia leucotreta. The sequence goes on along the minus strand of JALPQI010003158.1, from coordinate 37,672 downwards.
GGTCAGGATCCCAACACAAGACCCGTTTCTCGTTTAAATATCAGTAATAATCGTGAAAGTCTCATCATCATCATCATCAGCCAATTGACGTCCACTGCTGGACTTAGGCCTCCCACAAAGAGTTCCACAAAGATCGGTCGTGAGCTGTCCGCATCCATTGGACACCCGCAACCTTTACCAGGTCGTCGCTCCATCTTGTGGGGGGCCTTCCCACGCTGCGCCGTCCAGTGCGTGGTCGCCACTCGAGAACACGCCGACCCCACCGGTCATCGGTTCTCCGGACTATATGGCCTGCCCACTGCCACTGCAACCTGGCGATTCTTCGGGCTATGTCAGTCACTTTCGTTCTTCGTGAAAGTCTAAATCGTCTAAATCAATATAATGAAAAGGATAACCTAACTAACATTGGCACATACTTTTTCCAACGATCCTCGATTTATTACAAGTAATATTTACAAGAAAGCCCAAATTTCTGCTGAAACTGAATCGTAAACCAACTTATATTTATTTGACACAGTCTTTTGACTTCAAACGATACTCGCCATTTTGAGGATCGCTTCGTTATTTATTTTATACTGTCATTGTTGAGATCTGGCAACTGGGGTGTACGTGAAGAAGGTCATGGTTTCAAACACAGTGCATCCTTATTGAGCTATGGCAAACTTAGTCATGAATCATCATTAGATGCAGGGTCAAAATTCTTTTCGTTGTCTTGTGTCATACGACTCTGTCACGCTTTTAGTTGCTGTTTCGACACAGTATATAAAAAAGCCGGTGCACTTGTATTTCTTTATCACGCTACCATTTAGGTAATCCATATATCAAAAATTTAAAACAAAACATCATCTCATACAAAAATCACAACTGTGTCACGTTTTTAGGGACACGAAATAAGACAACGAAAAGAATTTTGACCCGTTTCACGAAAAAGTCCTCCAAAGTCCCGTACAATCAGGGTTGTGACTTTTCGTTCGAATCTGTCATTCTCATACATTTATTACTGATCGCTTATCGTAAACGATTGCAGAATGGCATCTTGGCTAGACATGCTGCTCAGATATTTATGAACACCCTAGCCGCGTTGGTATATCTGATGGCAACTAGACGCTTCGCCAAGTTACCAATCCCTAACGCTTAAACTTCAATCGTAAACGAAAAGCAGCTAACTGTCTTCGTCGCACTAATGCGAAAGAGTGACAGAGAGGGCAAACTACGATACGCTACTAAGCGTTAGCGACTGGCAACTTGGCTAAGCAACCTGTTCAGTTAAGTATTGAGTACATCTAAAGTGGAGATTTATCAAAAATTGACGAATACAAAAATAAAATGTTGTCAAACTCTTAAATAACTGAATATCAATAGTTTTGCAGAAATATCTCATTGAGTCAGACGGCGAAACTCGTCTCTGGGGCATTTCCGACCGGAAATACTCGTCTGACCGTCTTGTTTGACAGGAAGTGTAGTATTTATAAACGTACTCGAAAATAGAACGACTATGACACTACGCCAATATGCCAAGAGTCTAGTTAGCACATTCTCTATGCAACAACTACTTGCAGTATTTTTTTTACGGAACTCTATACGCGTATATATATTTTTTTAATTTTGCCGCCTGTTTCTGCTGACGTATTGTTGGACAGATTATAATTAAATATGCACTGTGTGGTGACGGCAGTAAGAATACATTTGTCACCACCCCCAAGACTTCCCGTGGTCGTAAGAGTTGACTAAGTAACTGAAGTGTCACTGACCATTCTCTTAAGGTGCAAATGCATGCAGGCCAAAAGAGCATTCGCTGTTCTATCCCCCACTCTACGAAATAAAAGAATCACGTTTCGTGTAACAATCGAATTTCGTGGAGTAGGGGGATAGAACAGCGAGTGCAAGCCCGTGTAAACCTAGCAATAGGTAACAAAAGGACAATGTCCAACAAACTAAAGTAGGCTAATGATGACCTAATATTTTACTTATTCGAGACGAATTGAAAGAGTTGTTAGTCGATCGATTTTCTCATAACGATGCCGTGAAATTAATAATACCTGCAGGTTTATGACCCGTCATTGCATAGCGCACTGCACTTGCATATTTAGGTCATACTGGTCATAAGTTCAAAAGGTTGTTCTTCTATTTTCCCTTCATCTGTTAATACGATCAAATAAAATATGGAAATGGCAACGCCATGTTTCTATTTCAAAACGGTCCTATTTTTTGGAGACAAATTATCGTCCCACTACTTACACTTAGATATGAGTCACATAAATACGAGCCGTTTGTAGTAGTTAGGTCAAAATTATTTTCGTTGTCTTATTTTGTGTCCCTGAAAAACGTGACGCAGTGGTGATTTTTGTATGAGATGATGTTTCGTTTTCAATTTCTGATGTATGGATTAAAATCTAGCGTGAAAAAGAAATACAAGTGCACTGGATTTTATTTATATACTGAGTCGAGACAGCAACTATAGCGTGACAGAGTTGTATGAAATAAGACAACGAAAATAATTTTGATCCAAATATTTGAGCATGCACTCAACGACAATAGAAAGTCTTCTCAGGATGCTTAGCCAAGTTGCCAGTCGCTAGCGCTTAGTAGCGTATTGTAGTTTTCCCTCTCTGTCACTCTTTCATATTAGTGCGACAAAGACAGTTATTGACGATTAAGCGTTAGCGATTGGCAACTTGTCTAAGCACCCAGATATTTGTGACCCTGGCCGCTATCTATGTCTAATGGTATCTGTACAGTCAAAGACAAAATATGTACACCTTATTATTATTACCTTACTAAAAAAAATCTGCTGTTTCATACAAATTGGCGGCATTACGCCGGCCGAAATGTATGAAACAGCTGATTTTTTTTTCGCGATTTCGACTTTGTCCCCATAGTAAAAGTTGGTCAGTATGACCTACACATTCACTACGTAGAATTTGAACGGTCGAAAAAAAAACACCCTGTATGTCTCAGTCTCCAAATTCTGTGTATTGTTTAATAAGAACGTCTTAAAACATATTCATGAGCGGATTCTTTCGATACTTATTTTTGCACTCAGTCTCAATCGCATACAGTCTTGTACACTGATTGATCAGACGATTTAAATCACGCACAACTGTATGTATTCCGAGTTAGTTTAAAAGTTTACAATATAGCTTCGTCATCTTTTGATCGTGAGTTGTTTGTGTCTCGAATGTGGCTTCCACTTATTCTGATTATGTGAATTTGTAAACATTTAGAAGTTTACAATGGTATAGACTGGTTTGTCTGAAAAGAAACCTGTTTTATTAGGTGCTATTATTTTATTATCTTTTTAAAACGTTTATATTAACTTCACTTTTAAGTCTTGTAACTGGGTCAAAATTCTTTTCGCTGTCTTGTTTCTTACCACTTTGTCACGTTCTTAGTTGCTTTATCGACCCAGTATTTAAAAAAAATCTGGTGCACTTGTATTTCTTTTTCACGCTAGATTTTAATCCATACATCAGAAATTGAAAACTAAACATCATCTCACACAAAAATCACCACTGTTACACGTTTTTTAGGGACACAAATTAAGACAACGAAAAGAATTTTGACCCAACTAAGTAAGGTAGTACCAATACGTACATGTTAATAGGGAATATTTATTTGAATCACGATATTTTGCTCGTATATAAGTCTACATAAAATATTGTCATGTGGTTTGGGAGAGGAGTTTTGTTAAATAGTATTATTATATAGGGTGTCAATATCAAAATTTCTCAAAATTGCAAATTTTCTTAGTCGACTCCTTTGTACCAGTAAGTGCCAGGTGCTTTTGCTGGCAGTCCCAATAAATGGCACCTCAGTGTCCTCAGTACAAGTTTGAATGTCACATATTGGGACATTAAAAATATTAACACTCAGTCCTAATAAATGTCAGCCTGTCTTTATATATGCAAATAATTAAGATATAAGCTAATTATTTCAAAGTTGGGATATGAAGCATTAAAGGCACATAGATTTATCATCGTTTAAATGCCCTCATAGTTGATTTTATCTTATGCAACTCAAGCTATGATGACGAGTATTGGTACAGCGTAACATAATCTTGGAATTTTAATGTAACCTACTTCCCGGTCTTCGATTAGGATGAAATTTTGCACACGCTTTGAGTTCTGATGACAATATATGACTAGCTAACAAACGTCATTACTAATCTAATATGGCGGCCTCCCCAAGATGAAAATGCCCTTCTACGTTTTTTCCATACTTTTAATCAATTTGGGGACTTAAATCGGTTAGGGAAATAAAAATGCAATGGCAAAAGTAGAACAGATTTTTGGTCCAAGGTGATTTTGGTTTTAATATTAAAAACGATTGAATGGATAAACTACATAAAAGATTTCCATTCTCACCATTTAGATCTTTGGCAGTCCTCAACCGTATTCTTTTCCCGTAACTTCCTGCCTCGCACAGCTAAACTGTGGAACGAACTGTTGCAAGTGGTGTTGCCAAACCGATACAACCTTCAAACCTTCAAGAAAAGAGCGTACTCCCACCTTAAAGGCCGGCAACGCATTTGCGACGCCTCTGGTTTTGCGGGTGTCCATGGACGACGTTAATCGCTTTCCATCAGGCGATTCGTCTGTTCGTTTACCACCTATAGCATAAAAAAACCTCATTCAATTACAATGCATATTACTATAGTACTAAAGCCTTTAATCGCTTAAATATTTACCTGTGCTTGTAGAATTCGGGTGAAGTACTTTTACTTCAACAAGGTACTCGAAAAGGATTAACGTTGGAGTGTCAAAGAAATCGATACTAGCATTTAAATAGCTTAGTACGTATTCTGGGTTCAGTAGGCAAAGGGTAAAAACGTTACTACAACGTGTATACAGGTTGTAAGTATAATGCGGGCGAAGATCTTGATGGGGGTTAGTTTACGACATAATAAGTACATTTAGATAACCTTTACTTAAAGTTGGAGCAACAAAATTAGCCATATTTGGTAGCTGGCTACCAAATGGGAAATACCTATATGTATGGTATCCCGCCTGGTAACCAGCTATTAAATGGGAATAACTTTCCCATTTCGTAGCGGGATTTGGTAGCTGGTGGTTACAAATCGGTAAAGGTAAAATCCCGATTTAAAGCCAGTTACCTGCTGGGATTTTATTCCCATTTCGAAGCTATTGCTATGATGACGCTGCCCATCATCATTGTCAGCCTCCGTAGCCTAGTCGGTAGTGACCCTGCTTACGAAACTAGAGGTTCTGGGTTCGAATCCCGGCGAGGGCATTATTTGTGCATTTATTTATCACAATTGTATGTGTATTTATTCTTATTCTTATTGTATTCTATATCTATCTATCTATTATATATATCCTTGCCTGGTACCCACATCACAAGCCTTAATAGGGCTTACCGTGGGACTAGGTCGATTTGTGTAAGATGTCCCAAGATATTTATTTATTTATCAATATTCAATAGATGAAAAACTAATGTGATGACAACTATCAAGCACAAAACTATAAACGAAACAAACATGTATAAAATAATTAAATACATCAATGTTTTCTTTGAAGAAACGACGGATATCTCATGCTCGCTTGCCATCCTCATTATAAAACATCTCACTTATAAATCAAAATTAAATGACTAAAACAAAATCCCAAACGATACTCATAATTCACACTTCAAAGCGCAAGAAAATGTTGATCTAAAAAAACTAGTATAACAGAAATCCATGTTCGATTCGCTTTATTTTAAATTATGGTAACACAGGGCGATATTTTTATGCGGCAGTAAACATGCCAATGTTGCCATACCTTATTCGAGATAAATACGAGAGGAGTCGTTGACTCTTCAAGCGGTCTAAATACAACTACGGGGGGAATGTAGATAGCGCGGACATGTTCTGGATAGATGTCGTATGTCCCAAATCCTGGAAGGCTCTAGTTCTATAAGCATATAAAGGTGCGTTCAAACCAAAAGAGCATTCGCTGTTCTATCGCCCGTTCTACGAAATCAACCAATCACGTTTTGTGTAACGATCGAATTTCGTAGAGTGGGAAGATAGAATAGCGAATGCTCTTTTGGTTTGAACGCACCTTGATGGTACTGTGTTTAATCGTTTGTCGTTGTTGCCGTCAGGTTCTAACAAGTATGTAAGTGCGAAAGTGATGCACTGCACGATAAATAGATAAAATGGGACCATCGTAAGCCACCTGATGCGGTCAACTATTTGGGTCGTTTATTTTGTTTCTCTTTATTCCACGGTCGTGTTTGTCTGTGTATTTAGGTATCCATTGGTAAATTATATATATTGTCGCATCCACCTATCAAGCCTTATTTAAGCTTACTGTGGGACTAGGTCAACTTGTGTAAAAGATTATAACAATATCAATACTAATGGCTCCAATAGAAGACCAGCGCTGAACTGTGTTCCTAGTAATATTCTGATTTGGAGACCATTTTGTGGCACTAATTATTTTCTATTCGTGTTTTTTTTGTGATTGAATGTGTAATACACATTGTGTATATTATGTTGTGTCACAAAGAAATGTTTTTTTCTTTTTTCATACTAATTATTTATTTATATTTTATTTCACAAATAAGTCCCTCAGTCATAGACTTTGCCGTGTGGTGACGGCAGTAAGAATAAATATGTCACCACCCCAACTCGTGGGTGGCGATCGGAGTGTCACTGACCATTTATTTATTTAAGATTGATGATGGGCAGCAGCACCATTAATCATAGTGGTCACACTACTGCGATCGCCAACCTGCTTGCTCAGTGTGGTGATTATAGGCATTTGCCTCCTAATGCCTTACACATAGGCTAAGGAAAGGCCGTTGTCCAACAGTGAACTGATGTAGCCAGATGATGTGAGTCATAGTCTATCTTTGTATTTTTTTTCTGTTTCGTCAGTTACAAGTAGTACCAACCCCTATTTAATAGTCTTAATAGAGCTTGCTCTACCATACAGGTCGATTTATTGGACTTTTAGAGACTTTACATCTCTTTAGACTTTACTCTTATTATTATAATTCAATTTATTGAAATTAATTTTATGTATTAGTTCTTTTTTTTAATGCATGTTAGTTGTAAGATGTACATACCATGATTATTTGAAAAAATAAGTCCCGCCAAGTTTCTTACCGGTTCTTCTCGGGGTCAGTGGTGTAGGGTTAGAACCGGAAGTAGTTTTATTTTAATTTGATTTGATTCAAAAGAGTTTGTTGCTATTCCAATTTGAATAAAGAATCATTTGACTTTGACTTTGACATCGGAAGGTGGATTATCTATGATATTTGTTTATAGTTAAGTCAAGACAGGCATATTCAGTAATCTGTAGAGCCACTATGTGATAGTATGTAGAAAATAACGATATGTCGTCGGCAAAATAGATTACGTAAGAACCCACACGTGTCATCTCGGCCTAACAAACAGCTAGTGCGTAGTCTACCCCCGAATGTGTCTGCGGCAAATAAAGATAACTGAAACCAGACGCAAAGCGAGTAGGAAACCAGGTAGCCATGTTTATTTAAAACTCGCCAATAAAATGTACACACTGCTTACGTCACGTGGTTTAAGAGAATGCGAGTACGAAAACGCTCATATCCGCTGATTTCAGTTACATAGCGAGAAAGGACTATAATATAGCATATTATGCGAAATCTAAATGCCCATATAAAACTTTGTCAGCCTCCGTAGCCTAGGTCACTACTAATTAGGCTACAGATTACATAAAGGCTACTTTACGAAGCTGAAGGTTCCGGGTTCAAATCCCGACGAGGGCATTATTTGTGTATTTATTTAGCACAAATATTTGATCCATGGTTATGACTATAAGTATTCATTTGTATATTATATTTATTATCATTTCGGTGCTCGGTGCCCACAACACAAGACTTAATTGAGCTTACCATGGGACTAGGTCGAATTGTGTAAGATGCCCCAAGAGATTTATTATTTATTTATTTTTCAGTAGGTATAGAAACTGCATAGAATTCAATTATATTTATAATCCATTTCTAGCGCTTATAGTTTCAAATGTACCTCCTTTTTCTTCAAGCTATTTACGCTTCAAGTGCGAAAAAAATTAGTTCAAAACGAGTGGAGATAAATTAAAGCACGACCGAAGGAAGTGCTTTAAATCGACACGAGTTACGAATTTCGTTTTCGCATCGTACGTACGACGTTTTTCAGTACATATAGCCCTCCAAAGATTTCGACCTGATTTAAAATGAAACATTTCTCGCACTAAAGCGTAAAAAAGCGCCATATGTACTGAAAATATGTTTACATGTTTACGACCGTGAACGCGCAGGATAATGTTTCCAGGACTAATGCTAAAGATTATGTTTTTCACTAAGCTCAGTCTTACCAGACAATATGAGTTACACTTTAAAGTATTCCTTTCTTGGCTAGTGATGGCCAAAACGCGACCGTTAATATTTTTCAATACAGATGGTGCTTTTTTACACGCTAGTGCGAGAAGTGATGCATTTTCTGTCGAGTCGAAAGTTTGGAGGGCCATCTGTACTGTAAAACGTCGTACGATACACGGGCGAAAAGTAAAGTAACTCGTGTCGATTTAAAACACTCCCTTCGGTCGTGATTTAATTTATGTCCACTTGTATCGAACTTCATTTTTTCACACTTGTATCGTAATGTATTATTTCAGTACAGATGGTGCTTTATACGGGCTAGTGCGAGAAGTGATGCATTTTTTTGCAGGTCGCAAGTTTGGAAAGCCATCTGTACTGAAAAACGTCCTACGATACATGTGCGAAAAGGAAATTCTTAACTCGTGTTGATTTAAAACACTCCCTACTGTCGTGTTTTAATTTATCACCACTCGTTACGAACTTAATTTTTTCTCACTTGAATCGTAACGTACTATTTCTCAAAAATGCAATGAAACGTTGTCATTACGTGCGTAAAATAGCCTTACTTTACATAGGAATAAAGCTCAACGAAATTTCCAAAGCAAATGAGTGAGTTAGAAATATTCAATGATAGGCTTTGAAACCAACTCATGCCATATGCCGCCAGTTCATATTGTTTCGAATAGATATAAATGTATGATAGTACCTTGTTTTATGAAAAAGAGATATACAAATCACGCCTTAAAAGTGTCTAACTGACAAAATGGTTTATTTTGAATTTGTCATCAAAAAAATATACATAAAAGTGATTTATGAAAAATACACTTTTCCCAAATTGATTCATACAAAACGCCAATTTCATAGGTGACCTATTAATAATAATAATTTATTCAGGTATGGTCCTTGATTTTATATAAGAACATTATTTTTACATTTACGTCAGAATAACATAAAAAAATAGAAGAAAGAAAAGAAAAAACGTTTATACAAAACCTCCTCAAACATTCCAACTCCTTGTTCATACAGGGTGTTACCCGAGCCACTGAAAACCTTGAACGGGGTGATTTGGTAGGTTACACTGAACAACTTTTTCTGTGGAGCTAACCCTGAAATCTCAAAAAAAAAATTGGCTCTTTCATACAAAATGTCGTTATCGATCGGTCAACATGTATGAAAAAGACAATTTTTTTTAGATTTCGTGATTGGCCCCATGGTAAAAGTTGTTCAGTACAACCTACTAAATCACCCCGTTCAAGGTTTTCAGTGGCTCTTGTAACACCCTGTATATTTCAACGCCTTGAGAGTCCAAATATAACCTGCACACTTCCCCACAACCTTAATAGCTTCCGGTATCGGTATCCGGTATCCGGTCGGCGTCGCGTCCCTACCGCAGTTCTTACGAAACCCTACCACTGCTCATCGATTTACATGACAAAACCGAATGTCGCTTGTATTATGGCTGTGCGCGGATCGGGTCCCGATAGCGCGCGATGTATTGGGTACGACGCTGAGTTGTTCTTCTTTTTACCAATGAACAGGGTGCAGTAGTCCAACCAAAAGAGAGTTGGGTAGTTTGCAAAAAAATTACATAATTAAGGGTTAAATGAAAACAAAATTTACCGTCATAATTTTTGTGTTATGAAGTAAAATTTTGTGTACCGACTTTTGACAGTGAAAAACAACTTCAAATTCAAATTTTCTAAGTACATTTTTTTGCAATCGACCCTAATGTACCTACCTCGTAACTGCTACACTGATTTAATGGAAGAAGCACTGGTATTCAGAGCAAAAGAAAAGTGACATTTCCGTTCATTACTGTGGAATAAGAGATCCAAGATTGACTAAGAATAGCGACGATTAAAGATGTGATATTTTCTAAAAAAAAAACACTGTACATTTACTTAACATTTTAAATCTATTCTCCCCAAATAAACAGATTTTTTTTTAAAATAATAATATTGTTCTCGGTGAAAAAGAGGAATAGCCCAAGAAAGTTGACTGACCACTCATGACCTTTATTACAATGCGTATAGAGTTCACGAACGACTAATGCCGGTACACTGCACTCGGTTGTTAGTCACTACTTGTTTATGGCATCCGATTTCGACTCGGTCAGACTTGGAACACCTTACGAATACCTTCCGCTGGTGATAGGACTTCGTGCAGGGTCCGCGCGGATAGCTACCACCGTCTTACCCGTTAACCTGCAGGTTTTGCTTTTGCACTGCTGTGTTTCAATTTGGGGGTAAGATAGCCGGTGTAATTACTGGCGTAGAGGCAATCCATCTAAGTCCTCATGGTAGGCAGCGCATAGGCGATTTTTTGGTTACTATGGGCCTCTGCTTTCCATCAGGTGGGCTGAGAGCTCAATAAAAAAAATAGGGAGACAGAGAGGGTTCATGATCATCATCATATCAGCCGAAAGACGTCCACTGCTGAAGAAAGATTGCCACAATGATCGGTCCTGCGCCACCCGCTTCCAGCGGACTCCTGTCCTGCGACCTTTACCATGTCATCAGTCCACCTTGTGGGGAGCCTGCCCACCTTTAGGCACTGGTCTCACCGCAAGCTACTAAGCTGTGAACTATCGGCTATAAACACGAACAAAAGATACGCACTTCCGTGTAAATAAAAGAGACACGGCGATACTCGCCCAGCTATCAGCTATCACCGCCGGGCGAGTATCGCCGTGTCTCTCTCTTTTTACACGAGACTAAGTATCTTTTGTTCGTCTTTATAGCCGACAGTTCATTCATAGCTTACTAGCTCGCGGTGAGACCAGTGCCTTAGACGGATAGCGCGCGCTAAATTGTCGCCGAAAATCATTTCGGCGGCTGACAACCACTAATTAACAAATACGTTTCTAGAAGTAAAGCGCGTATCTTTGTTCCTTTACAACACAGACATACGACATTGCTAAGAGTAGTAACAGTTTGTAGAGCGGGTTTTGGGTGACAATCGACCACGTTTGAAAATTAAATGATTCTCTAAATTGTCACCGAAAATCAATTGGCCTTACACTTCCCAATCAACTAGAACATATCTTAGAATATTCTTTCGCACAAAACATCAGCAGACCTAGCTAGGATGCCATTCTGCAATCATAATAATACACGATTACGATAAGCAATGAATCACGTGACCATAATAATGTATAGAAATGACCACGTGACTTTTCGTTCGAATCTGTCATTTTCATACATTTGTTACTTGTCGCTTATCGTATACGATTACGATTGCAGAATGGCATTTTCGCTAGGCATGCTGGTTATTAGTGACCCAGTGAGCACCCTGTATAAATAATAATTTACTATTGAGCTAATCACAGTGTTTGATATATATAGCCAACATTATGCGAACCGGAATAAAAAAGTTAATAGGCCTATAATATCTTGAAAACAGTCTTCAAACATTTACATTAAGACCTTATTTCAATACATTTAAAGCTCATTATGTAGTTAACTCGCGAAACGGCAGTTTAAGGCCAATCGAGTCAACATGTGCGTTAATTTCATCTCTGTTTGCTTTTTGCGTTAGTTTTTGAACGAGGTATAGATGCCTCTTTCGCACATTGGATGTAAATAGAGATAGGTAATCTTTGTCAGAAAGAGATTTTGGTACAATATGTAATATAGAGCTGTTAAAACCGGAACTGTAATAGAACCCTGACATTTTTGGAAATGCATGGTTTGTTTTTATTAATTGCTAAGTTATGAGGTTTTGAAAGAGGTTTTTTTTTCAAAATTTTGGAAATTTAAGAAAGATTTTAAATTATGTGTGCGTGATTAAAAAAATACCAACATCATACGGGTCATTTGAAAAGAAAATCATGCATAATAAATAACAGTCAATGTATAAGTATAATATATCTACCAATCAAGTATAAAACTTTTTCTACTCCCGTATTTTTATTTGTCATTTACAAGGTCGTGAAATACACCTTTTATTTAAGCACCTACCTTATAGACCACTGTCACGCTTTTAGTTGCTGTTTCGACTCGGTATATAAAAAAAATCCGGTGCACTTGTATTTTTTTTTCACCTTATAGATGTCAAGACAAGTCTATGTATATTATCTATTCACTATAAATGCATCCGAGGAATTCGTTTTTGGATTTTAAGACACCTCGTGTATACAAGAGGTAATGAAATACATGGTTGCCAACCTAATTGTAAATGTCATATCTGATGAATAGTAAACCATAATAGAATCTTTCTTTTTTTACTTTGACTTCTCCCGCCCGACCTTGATTATGTATTATTAAATAGTGTTTGACTAAGAATATTTCTCAAATTTACAATTTTATTTCAAAATAAGTGTGTTATCGTATTCTATGCAACGCTGTATAACTGAATCAAAAAATTTGTTACCCACGCCACTCACCTTTTTTGACCTCTCTTAAACAAGGATTGCATAAAATACTATGAACGATGTAATATTTTCCGCGGTATGATGATGATGGCCGGCAGATGTCTCTGCGCGCACGCACATGAAAAGAGTTTAACGACGCATTTAACGGCTCCTGGCATAAAACGATTACGATCCTACTTCTGGCGCCATCCTAACTGCCATCCACGTCTCAAGCGAATATCAATGTAGCCCAAAGCTATTTTAATACATTAAGGGTCAGTTTTGCTTGAATTTGTAAAGTGAGTTGAGTCGTTTTTGTATTTTTTTTGTGAAAAGTTTAGACCAGGTGGGGCTTTATTTATTTGATGTTGTTTGTATTATTTTTTATGTTTTAGTTCCAATTAGGAACTATTTCCGTTTTTTAGGGTAGTTCAGTTTCAGTTGATATTTCTAGGGCTTCTTTTAATAAAGGTATTTTTTAAAGTTACTGACATAGCCCTCCGGATTAGCAAGCTGAAGTGGCAATGTGCAGGCCACATTGCACGCAGAGCAGATGGTCGATGGGGTCGAAAAGTGCTCGAGTGGAGACCACGGCTAGGCAAACGCAGCGTAGGACGTCCACCCACAAGATGGACAGACGACCTTATGAAGGTCGCCGGGACACGCTGGATGCAGGTCGCATCTAACCGGTACATGTGGAGGTCGAGAGGGGAGGCCTATGTTCAGCAGTGGACGTCTTATGGCTGAGATAATGATGATGATAATGAAATTATTATTATTTGTAATGCTTATTAATAAGCTTACTTAAATAAAGAATAGTTTGACTTTGACATAATTAAGGCCTTTAACAAAACAAAAATCACGATCGCGTCAATTGTGTTACGAAAGTTAGTGATACAAACTATGTGGTATACTCTGTTCAACAACCTTCGGCAGTAGTAAAAGGGGGCATGTTTAGAAGATTATAGGTTCGTATTGTAGATTGCTTAACCCTTAACTTGGCAGTGTATCTTAAAAGATACATACTTTTTGACCCCTTTTTTGTATTTTTTTTAAAGACAGAATTTTTTGCTGTACACAACGGCGAGGAGGCTAGAACGCACAATTTTTTTTAATTCTGCCAAGTTTAGAGAATTTGAATTTGTCGCCCTTTTCAGTGCCAAAAGTTGTTACATAAAATTAAACAAGTAACACAATAAATATAATGTTAAATTTATTCCGCTTTTAAGTTTTAATTGTGTAATTTTTTTACCCGAATTAAATAAAATTAGGATTAGTAATAGTAAAAACAGAGTCGTCTTTTATTTCAAATCTCAGATCTAATAGACTTTTCAAATGTTTTAGTTTTTTCCTTACCCACCTAATTTGTGTTACCTAAAGATCACAAATTGGTAACGCTTCCACTGCCAACTCTTATTTATCGAGCTATATTTATTTATCTAAAGTCTGAAACACCGTCTACGTTAAAATGCAAGCAGGAGTCCCTCGGGACACCGCTTCCGAGCGCTTTAGACGTTCTCGGCAGCCGGTGCCCACTGACGGCTGGATAACAGCTACATGAAATACTCTTAAACGACTTCTTCACAAGTAAAGGTATCTAACGTACTCGTATACGATTTACGTATTATCATATTAAGTTCATGAAAGGAGCTCTGAATCATCTGAATGGTGTAAAAAAAAACTAAAGACATTTTATAAATATTAGATGTCTTTACCAAAGAAAAACGACCAAGATCACCTAACGTCCGAGGTGGGGATCGAACTCTCTTGCTCAGCTTTCGCGTTAGGTGATCTTGGTCGTTTTTTTTTTTGGTATATGACATCTAATATTTATAATTTATACAGGCTGTAAGTCTAATACGGGCGAAGCTCTTAACGGGTGTTAGTTTACGACATAATAAGTACATTCAAATAACTTTTACTTACAATTAGAGCAACAAATTTTTACATACAAAATAATTCGGCGCGCAATGTAGAGTTAAATACATATGCGACAACATACGCGAGTTAAATACTCGCTGACAGCTAATTTGAAAAGCAGATGACATAACTGCCATGTCAACAATAACGAATGTTCGTACCTACATTGCTGCTCTGATAATCTTTAAAAAAATCTGTGGGGTCATAATTAAGAGTAACTTTAAAAAACCTTGTAATCTATGATAACACTAATTAATCCCATGTCCGGTTTAATTAATCACCCGTATTAGACTTACACACTGTAGTAGTAGTAGTAGTAAATCACTTTATTGTACACATAATATGTTACAAAAACAATTATACAGAAATTTAGGTACAAAGTACTACTACTGTATAGTACTGTATAGTATTAAGCAGTGTGACTAACTGGGGAAGAATAAAAAGTACAAATCAAAACATTTAGTTAATAAATAATTTGATTTGTGTTTTCACAATACGTTCTATACAATATTTTCTTGATTGAATATTTTCTTGATTTCATGTACTGTAACGTTGCACGTTATCATTCACGATTTAAAAAGAAATAAGTAATAGATTTCGCTATAAAACTCTAAAAGCGTATACGCGATTGTGCGCACGACTGTACTGGCGCGGATAGCAACCGCGTCAGCAGTTTTTTTATGTATGGGTTTCTCCTACTTGCTGCGTTTGCGCCTCGTTCCGCCATTCGCCAGTCCCAGGCTTACGTCTTAAGCAGAGGACGTGTGCAGTCGCGTTCACGGGGAGGCCCGTGTCGTCATACGCGCTGCACACTAATAAATTTTATTAAATTTAAATATGGGGAAAATCATATTTTGTAACCGCAGTGAAGTCCTGATTTTTAATATAATGGCGTCTTCGTACCCGTAAAGCTACATATCGTCTTGCACCCCGTAAGGGTAAGTGTTGAAACGTTATATATCTAGATTTTAAGAAGTGCTAGTTATCATTGCTAATTCGCTTCCCATTATGTTTTAGTGCGTTCCTACATGCTTAAATTCCTATTAAGGTCTGTGTAATTAAATTGCCATGTACACGTATGTGCTTTCCGTAACGGTAAAGTACCGTTACAAAATGGCGTCCCATACATTTGCCCTATCTTAGTATTTTAGTTTTTTGTGCATTTTGTGCCTTACAAAGTAATTTAAATGTAATGAGAATGCCCTATTTTAATTATTGTGTTACTAATTAATTTTCTAAAAGGGCTATAAGTTTGCAAGCTTGCTTCCGCACATTCCAGTCCTTTGTTCTTCTTGTAACTCCGTTCTGAGTATGCATACCCACCAGCTACTTTTCGCTCCCTTGCTGCTAGCTTGGCGACATCGTTGGGGGTCATACCGGCCGGACGTTAAATTCCTGGTCCTAAGCAAGATTGATGTAATTCCAGGGTGCAACTTTACCCTTACACGCGTCGTGCCACCTACTTCCTTGTCTCGGCCGGCCTGAGAGCACGCGTGGACACCGACGGAGGGACTGCGACATACATCCCGCTAGCTACGGCGCTCCCCGGAACGTTCCAGAGTCACCCCAGGACTGCACTACCGCCTAGCAGACAACAGGGGGAGTACCTCACTACCGGCGGAAAACCAGTCAGGCTTAACGAACTTTACCACCCCTAGTACCTACAGTTAATACTGGGGTTTTTTTCTTTAAATTAATATATTTTTTTTGTAAGCGTTTGGGTGTTTTCTTTGACCACCCAACTTACCCGCTTCAGTACAAAAGAAAAAATACCGAAGTTTACTAACGCCAGAGGTGTGGGATTTGAACCCATGTCCTCAGTAAAAAAAAAACAATTCTTGTTGTTCCACATAATATGTATAAATTTCTTATTTAACGGATGTTTCTGATTATTTCAACTTATTACTTTTACATACTATGTTAATGTTTCTGATTCTCCAGTAAGTCCTTATGATTTATAAATAAATAAAATAATCATACATACATTCAAAGAAAGACCGTTGAGCGATTCAAATAAGATATATTATACATATATTTCATATTTAATCAAATAATCGATACTAAAAAAAATGTAATCGATTATGAACAAACATTTAATTTAATTTTTTTGAAAGTCAGAGCCACTTTGTTCCCCCTAACAGAGAAGAAAAGACGAAATTCGAATAAGCGGTGAGAAAAAACAATTTTCCTGTCTCGATGAAAACACGTTTTCACACATAACTCCCTTTAAGAACATCTTACACTTTGTACTCGTATACAATGAGTCATACAATTAAAACTGTAGAAAGAAATATACATCTTCCGTCGGTTCGTTTACGATAAATGTCTAAATACAACAAATATTGAGGTGAGTAATAACCGCTCTATAAAGTTCTTCGCTTACCTATTTATACAGTCACGTCTAATAATATGTATACATTTCGGAACGTATGTCAAACGCATAAGGATCAAAACCGTATACATATTATTGGAGCCGACCGTACAGCTATCAGGATGCTTAGCCAAATTCGTCCAATCGTAGTTTTCCCTCTCTGTCGCTCTTTCAAATTAGTGCGACAAAGACAGTTAGCTGCCTTTCGTTTGCGGTTGACGATTAAGCGTTAGCGATTGGCAACTTGTCTGAAGCACCCAGATATATCGGTGGACAATGTGCTCACAAATATATGAGCGAGCTTCTATTGTCATGGCGTTAGAGTGCTTGTTCGGGTACCTATTTTTGATAACCATGGCCGCTCCCATACAGAGTGATTTTTAAGTGGGACAGTAGGAAATAAAACTGGGAAACGGATAAACTCACGTATATTCATTGAATTTAACTTCATCCCGACATTTCGAACACTTTACAAGGTCCGTGGTCTGAACACATTAAAATAATTAAAGAAGAAAGATAAATGGTTTTCTTAAATTTGACTAACTTCTGCTGTTCAGATTTTTTCATCCGATACAATAAAATTGTCTACGCATGAAATGACGTCGATTTGCGACAAAAAAATTATCAACATTTTTAATTTTTTTATTTACTTGACCAAAAGTTTGACTAGGTATGCCAAAATTATTTTCTCCAAAAAATACCTAATGTCTCCTTAGACAGCTTCTCTGTATGTTCTATAGTTTCCGATTTCCCCATACTGTCTTACTTAAAAAAACACATTGTATATCTAATGGCATTACGGTGATCCAGTTCTCGACATTGCACCAGATTAATGTGCACTAGATGAATGGCTAAGATTTTACAAAGAACGAAAAATTAAAAAAAAAAAAAAACGAAATTTAGCGATGGCGCTGCGGCAATTAGCTTAACTCGTTACTTATGGGGCCGAAAGACCCCTTCCCGCATTGAACGTGTTAAATGAAATCACTTCCCGTTTCAAAAAACTTAAACATTATACAATTTATACTATAATAATAAATATAAAAAAAAATGTTACAAAACATGTATCTACACTAAATTGAGCTTACCGTGGGACTAGATTGATTTGTCTAAGAATATCGTATTCACTGCCACCAACGCACATGTGCGTCAATCTTCATTATAACTACGATATACGATCGAAATGTCTAATAATATCCAATGACAATTATTATTTATTTAATTGTACATTCTAAAACAATTCTGTGCGACTCTACTCGCTTCCAGCTTACTACTCCAACTCCAATAGCGTACCTCGTTACATATACTAAGCATTTAAAAAAAAACTCTTTAGCACGTTCAATGCGGTAGGGGGTCTTTCGACCCCTTACAATGTACGGTTAATTACGAGTTAAGCTAATTGCTGCAGTGGGGGTGTTAAAAAAAATCACCTATCCTATTGGCTATCCTATAGGCACTGGTCTCACCGCGAGCTACTAAGCTATGAACTAGTTATGGGCTATAAACACGAACAAAAGATACGCACTCCCGTGTAAATAAAATACACGGATATACTCGCCCAGCTATCAGCTGTCACCGCCTGGCGAGTATCGCCGTGTCTCTTTTATTTACACGGGAGTGCGTATCTTTTGTTCGTGTTTATAGCCCATAGTTCATAGCTTAGTAGCTCGCGGTGAGACCAGTGCCCTGCGACCATATATAACATGGACGTCTAACGCCAGCTCAAAAATGCCCCCAAACACAATTGTTCAATTGTGCCAAGATGGGCAGGACATAGCGCTTTTCTTAACACCGCGCATATTTCGGCGCAACATCTTTGACAAATGTTTGTAGAATATAGCCAATCAAAACTTTGATGGACCAATCACAACTATTTTTAAATGGCGGTTTATGTTTTTATAGGTTGATATTGAAATTCATTACCGTGATGCATTGAAGAGGGGTGACATTTGTCAACAAAAATTCAGGACCGTTTTTGAAAGGCAATTTAGTATGGCGTGCGGCTTCCATGTTTTATTTGTTCGTAGCCAGTGCCATAGGCATTGATGGGCATTTTCACTTCTAGGGACACCCAATTAGCTTAACTCTCACAAAAAAGTTAACTTCGAAGTCAGCTTTGTAACGACAATTAAGCATGAAATATTTACGTAAATCCACTTTTTCGTGTTTTTATATTTCATATACGCGTATTCTTTCTGGATTATATGATAAAAAAATATTTGTGTGAATATTTAATGCTTAATTGTCGTCACAAAGCTGACATCGAAGTTAACTTTTTTTGTGAGAGTTAAGCTAATTGGGTGTCCCTAGAAGTGAAAATGCCCTGATAGAGGCGTAATTTTTACTAATGCCCCATCAAACGCTAAAACAAATGAAGCACGCTCGACAAATCAGACACGCGCCACGCCGCGCCTAGTGCCAGATCTGTCAGTTTGACAGAAATAGCGCGTGACAGAGCACTAAGTAGCTCATTAACTCACACCGAATTAGAACTATGTCGCTCTCTGTGCGTATTTTGCCGGTGTACTTACGCGACGTCGTATCTGAGGCGATTTATGGGAAAAACGCCCGTATTTAGAGTGGAAGAAAGGACAATTCCGTGAATGGAGGGATTGGGACCATTTGGTCTGTAGTGTTTGAACACTTTGAACCGTTGGAGTTCATGCGTCGTAACACTCGTAACTAGTGCAAAACTTTACCAAAACGTTTAGATATTGAGCCTTTTTCTCGAAAGCTTGTAACTTGTAATACAAGCGTAAGTCCAGGGAGCTGTTTATAAAAGCTTGTAACTTGTAATACAAGTGGAAGTCTCTTTTTATCGCCATTAATTAGATAAAGACTTCCGCTTGTATTACAAGTTACTAGCTTTTGATGAACAGGCCCCTGGGGCCTATTTCTCGAAAGCTTGTAACTTGTAATACAAGCGGAAGTCCCTATCAAATTAATAGTGTTAAAAGGAGATTTCCACTTGTATTACAAGTTACAAGCGTTCGAGAAACGGGCCTCTGGACTTGCGCTTGTATTACAAGTTACAAGCTTTAGAGAAATGAGCCCCTGGTATACAAAGACGACTTTTGGGTACCTATATTTATTTCGGACAGACTATGTTTAGGAACACTTTCAAAAACAGGAGGTACTAAATTCGACTGTTTTTAGGGTTCCGTAGTAAATTAGGAACCCTTATAATTTCACCATGTCCGTCTGTCCGTCTGTCTGTCCGCTGCATAGCTCAGTGGCCGTTAGTACGGTCGGCTCTGATAATATGTTCTATACGATTTTGATCCCTATGCCTTTGTTATACGTTCCGAAATGTATACATATTATTAGACGTGACTGTACTAGAAATTTTCAATTTGGTAGAGGTATACATACTCGTAAACAGCAGTGTATTTTATCATCTGCAGAAGTGTATATTTTTTTATATCTAAGTAATTGCTCTAGGAGCGACTTATAATGTATGTGGACTAAAAAGACTGATGATGTTGGTAACACCGCTAAAAGCGTTAAAAATGAACAAATATAAAGAATTTCTCTAAAACGATTAGAGTTGATTCATTGAACGTTTAAAATACAAAGACGACATAAAATTAGACTAAGCCCCGTTTATGTTCCAAGAAATTTTAATGTCATTTGTATTAAAATTGATTGCTACTAAATAAACCTTGAGCCAACTTGTATTGTGAAGTTAAAAATATATATCTGCTTAAAATACAAATATCATTTTCAGTTCGACCTTTGCTGTATTATTGTGTGTGGGTTTATGCAAGTGTTTTGTCTTCTAGCGTTAGAGCTGCGTTTTGGGTCTTTCTCATTTAGATTTGTGAATTGTCACCGCCATGAACAGAAAGTAAACGTTGCCTAAACTTATTTTTATATATGAACAGAAAGCTTGATGCAGGGGCTACGTTTTAAAGAACTGCTGTACTTCCCGGATTTATATAATTTAAAAATAAAATCATTTATTAAGCACAATGAAAAATACTTTTTTTACTTACTGTGTATCTACTTTTTTTCCATGACCATTACTATTAGTAATGCAATCGTTTTCAAGTATTAACGTTTGACAAATAATTTTATTGACCGTATAATTAATTTTATTTCCTCCGAACGATCAATGTAACGCGTGTACTGCTTAGTTGTCAAACGTTGTGAGTGGCTGCGATCTGTCATTGTCAAGTGCAAAATACCGATTAATTTTGAAGTACATTGCTTCTCAATTATCTTTTCTTAAGTTAATTACTTTTAAAATTAGTATTTTCAAGCGAATTATGTTCACGGTTTGGCTTAGCGTTGAAAAAGTCGGAAAAAATCAAATGTTTTTTTCGGGAATAATATGAAAATTTTGTTTTTTTCCGTGTTTTTCGGGTTTTTACAGAAATAATAAATGTCACTGTCGCTCTTTGCCATCTATTTCAATTGATTGATGACATCGCGTTATCCTGGTAAAAGTGAAAATTAGATCTGATTCGCATTGGTTTAGAGTTGAAAATTATAGTGGAAACTTTCATTGATTTTTTCGAAAAAATCCAGAAAAACTAGCTGTTTGGAAAGAATCGAGATTCAATCCGGAAATTTTCAACGCTAGTGTAGCTAGAAATCTGCATCGCATTCCTCGGTTTCGATAAAAGCCAGTATCATAGACACACACTGTATACGTATAGACTATATATATGGACTTAAATACACAAAGATCCATGTCCAAGGAATAACAATTTTGTAATTAAAACGCAAATAGGTGCCCTCATCTTGATTTGAACCGATATCCAGCTCCAAATCTATTCCACCAGTCAATGTTATGTCTTATAGTATCCAGCCAGCAACACCGAGCTTCCAATACCGAATTTAAATAGCCAGTGAAATGAGTTACCATTGTAAACTAAAAACCGATGGACTAACCCACGAATCGACAAGTGACTATCCGATGTAACGCAACGAGTCGACAATGAAACGAAGAAAAACGCAGTGCTAATAATGATAAACTATCGTCTAACCATTTAAGATGTTAGACGTGTTTCGAGGGCTAAAGAATCTCATAAAAGTGAACTATGTCCACATTGACTCGCCAGTTTTTAGGCTCCATTACTCTATAACTGTTATACTGCTTATATCCTTTAGTTTGATAGTGACGACTAGACAATACGTCGGTAATCCTATAGACTGCATTCACACGAAAGATATACCTGAAGACGTTTTGAACACATACTGTTGGATCCATTCCACGTATACGTTGAAGAGTTTCTTCAATAAGAAAGTGGGAGTGGAGGTTCCTTACCCTGGAATCGGGAACAGCAGAGAGAAGGGGAAGGAAGATATGAGTGACAGGAAGATTTACAAGTATTACCAATGGGTGTGCTTCTGCCTGTTTTTTCAGGTGAGTCGTAGATTTTAAGTTTTTCCTTATGTTTAAGTTGTAATGCAGCACGGTGCTCTTTTAATGTTTTTTTTTAATTTTACCACGTTTTCCTAGGTTCCGCGGCCAGACATTAGGTATCAGGATCCATTGCAAAAACTTTGTACATAGATAAGGCCATAAACAGAACAAAAATCACAATCGCATCGGTTGTCTTATGACTGTTACGAGTCATACAAACTATGTGGTATACTCTGCGCAACATCCTTCAGAAGTAGTAAAAGGGGGCAAATTCAAAATATATAGATAGGTTTGTATTTTTGATCGTTTATAAAAAAAAAATATTGTCGCCCTTTTTCAGCGCCAAAACTTTACTTCGTAATCCAAAAATATTGAGGTTAAATTTTATTTTTATGGCCTTTCATTTTGTACAGTGTTTTTGCAATCGACCTATAAGTTGTAATGCAGCATGGTGCAGTAAATATCGGAATGGAGTTAAGTTGAAAAAACGACTGAAGTAGGTATAAAATTTGCCAAATGCGCTTTTCAACGTTTTTATTTCTTGGCATTATTTTGCATTTGAAGGGTCCACGGAAAAAACATGTCCAATACTTAAAAAAATCAAGGCAAATGTACATCTTATTCTGTTAAAAGTAAGGTGGTTTTTCCTTCTGTAATTTGAATTGACTAGACATGTTTTTTCCGTGGACCCTTAATTTGGACATTTTTCCATATCGACATTAGTAGCCTAAATCATTTGAAGTTTTCTTAATCCATATCGACACTGGAAATTTCAAATGTCGTAAGAAACATTTTGTCGTAAGTACACTTTGTATTGCCTAGAACTCAGAAAAAAAATCTCTATCGACCTGTATAATTAACTTTTTCATATCGCTTCAAACAAAGAAGTTATGAAGTGAATTCATTTTGTCGTAACTTCATATTGCTTAAAAAAATGTTGTATGGGTAAAATTTTTAATTTGAAGGTATAACGTGTCCATTTTCAACGTAGTATATTATATTATAATGATTCAAGAAAGTTCTAGTATCAATATAGTGCCTGCGCGAATCCGGGACGAGTTGCTAGTACGCCAATATTTCGTCAAACAGTCTCGTATTCTGTACATCTGTGCCACGTAAAAACGTCTCCTGACAGGTATTGTCCGTGACGCGCCTCTAATAATAGTTTACTGGGTTTAGTTTCGCCATTTTTTATTATGCGCCGGCGCATAAACGGCGCGTTAATCAAAATGTAACGGATTCGGTGATCAACGAGCGATCTGGGTCACTGGGATTGGGTTTATGGCGTTATCACATTTTGTTTTTGCTTGCATTTCGTCATACATGCCTCTGTCCTATGCTGGACATACTCTCCAATTGTCTATGCGTATCGACGCATTAGGAGGTGTCCATAATCGCAGGGAAAGTGGGTAGGGAATCGCAGTAGTGTGTCCACTTATGATGAACGCTGCTGAGCATTTCTTTTTATTTTATCCATTTTCATAATTTTTAATTTATGTGTGATTTTTGGTAAATTTACTCAGAATCACGAGTTCTTTTGATCCCAAAAGAAAAAAGTACCCATATTTTTTTTTAATTTTTCCAGATTTCCTCCTTTGTTACCGACTAACTAAATAGGAAAAATCTATAAAATGATTTAATTTCTTTCTTTTGGGACCCTTTTCTTATTTTTTAAAGACCTATTCAACAATACCTCCCACTATAGGATTCCAGCAAAATAAAAAAAGCATGCCCACTTTACGAGATTATCAAATATTTTCTATATATTTTAGTCTACCGCTTTGTCTGGGTTATTAATATGTATACCTGTAACAAACAGCAAATTTCTAGATGCTGCGGACAGGGAGACAGACGGACAGACGGACATCGCGAAACCATAAGGGTTCCTAGTTGACTACGGAACCCTAAAAGTGGGTGTAATTTTTTTACATCTACTTTTACAGTTTCATTTTTAATAGATATTTCCCTTGTTTGGTTACCTAAATACATCAACATTACCCAGCAGATTACCATGAAACTTCACATACACATTTTACTAGACGGATTAGCGCAACCCGCCCAACCTTAAGGAGGGATTCAGTAAATAAATATCTTGGGACATCTTACACAAATCGACCTAGTCCCACGGTAAGCTCAATTAAGGCTTGTGATGTGGGCACCAAGCGACTATACGTATATTATAATAGATACATACATATTGATACAAATATTTGTGATAAATAAATACACAAATAGTGCCCTCGCCGGGATTCGAACCCGGAACCTCCAGCTTAGTACGCACAGGCAGGGACCAGTGATGGGCAAAATGTAATCGACTAACGATTAACAATTAAGATTAACTTAAAAGTAATCGATTAATGATTAAATTTGACGATTAATAAATCTTAATCGTTCTTGTTCGACTAATTTAATCACGATTAAATACGAGCGATTAAATCCATAATCGATTGTTTAATTAGATTTGTTTTTTTCGATTAATATTACGATTTTTTGTGAGTCGTAAATTCAGGTTACCCTAATAGACTTATACCTGAAGCGATGTATAACAATACCTAAGACTTTCTGCG
This sequence comes from Thaumatotibia leucotreta, assembly GCA_025490895.1. NCBI lineage: Eukaryota > Metazoa > Arthropoda > Insecta > Lepidoptera > Tortricidae > Thaumatotibia > Thaumatotibia leucotreta. Next base: position 12,746 of record JALPQI010003158.1, on the reverse strand, counting down.
AGTATTTCATAATCGCGGTTACCTTTGGTAAATAATATGTCAAAGCATTCGTCAGTTTATGACAAGTGGCGTCAAAGGATGTTGAACGATAATACATTATTTTATTTATGCACTGTGTTGAAAAATTCTTAATCGAGTAATTTAGTCGATTAAAATGACGATTTATTAATCGTTAATCCAATTCTGCGACGATTAAGTTAATCTCAATTAAATTAATCGCGATTAATTTGTGACGATTAATTCTTTAATCGATTAGTTAGTTGATTAAAAAAATAATCGATTAATGCCCATCTCTGGCAGGGACACTACCAACTAGTTAGACTACGGAGGCTGACAAAAAATATTACAAATTGTTTAATACAAATAGAGACCGTTCCTTTCCCCACAGGTTTATCTATACTTCAGATTTTAGACTTTATTTTGATTTTACTACGCAAAACATAAAATTCATAATAAAACAATACATTTACATGATTTTCCAGACGAGAGTCCCCTAGCAACACATGTTACAAATATTACTGGCACGCGTGTTTTACAATTTGTTTGGAAGTCCAGATTTTATGATGTCAGCTGGCACCGACGCTATTTACTACCGTTATAACCTACCTGGACTTACAAAGTTCCCAGTAAAATGACTTGTCGTAATACCAAGAGCAATGTCCCAAATCTTTCAAAATCCTAGTCCTTCGATAAACTCAATAAAAGCTTTTTAGGCTAGGTTAAGCGATCAGAAATAAATATATGAGAATGACAGATTCGAACGAAAGGTCACGTGACCATTTCCATACATTATTGTGGTCACGTGACTTATCGCTTATCATATAAAATTGCAGAATGCCATCTTGGCTAGTCGTGCTGTATACGTATATTTAGCAATTTGTGCGCATCATTATTTTTGACTGTCACTGTACAATCCGGTCTCTTATCAATATCTTAACAGTAAACGGCGAACTTATAAAATAACACCAAATAATAATACAAACATTTTGGTCTCCACTAAAACACAAGTCTAAGTGATGATACTGATGATGTATCGCTCACCTACTGCCAAAACAGTATTAACTCTAAACAACCCAAATGTTTGCGTGCCTAAGACTTCAATGCGGTGTCCAAAACATAATATTTTCGAAAATAAGCCGCTATTACTTCGACACCAGACTTAATAAAATCTACTTGGTAACACTTCATATTATTCAGTTCACCCTGTATTATGTCTCATGAAAGTTTAAATCCAATATTAACTCAAAATGTATGTATCAATTTTGTGTAAATACTATTAAATCTAGATCTTATTCATTAGCGTGATGTATTGAACAGGGGGTGACACTTGTCAACGAATTTTCAAGACCGTTTTTGAAAGGCATTTTAGTGTGGCGAGTGGCTTTCGTGTTTTTTATCGTATAATACATGTAAACAAGGTATTCGTAAGGTATTCGTAATTTTTCATCATTATTTTAGATAAACTTTTCAGGTTGTCCTCATCAGTGGATGTTCAAATTATATGAAAAATTGGATTTATGTTGTTTTAACAATTGTTTTAGGTTGTGGCTTGCGACTCTGCCGCCATGCGAATGTGTTTTTCGCACCTCTGGTGTTCTGTTTCCCTTGCAAATTGGCAATATCATTTTCAATTGCAAAATTTCTCTATTCTTCAAGCGAAGCGAATTCATGATTGATAACGGTGTAGCGTGGTTGCAAAGTCTTCAATTCTAATATAGATACTATTTACTTATTCTTGTTCTTTTTGATAATAAATATTCATTCAGTATCAAGCTTTCCTTCAATCCTCCAGATATCAGTGTCTTTGGATCTAACTAAGGCATTCGATACGGATGTTCTGAATATACATTGCTATCGCAATGTATAGGAGCTATTTTATTTTAGTAGCATCCTGCAATTATATTTATATTATCACTTTAAATACAAATTTCATTCAAAATTTTATAAACTACGACCCAATCTTAAAATCTTCCATGGTGTACTGCAGGGCTCTGTGTATTGGGCCCTCACTTATTAAACTCGAAGAATTGCAACCCCGCGGACCGACTTTCGAACGATTCGCTAACGTAGTCCGTGGTATTACAGATGCGCCGGAGTCCGCAAGCCACCACCTGAATAGTTAGTATAACTACGTAAGTACAAGTAATGTTTTTACTAAACAACACAATACAGGGTGCATTGGGGTCGTGAAGCAATACACAGGATATTATGGTCACGCTGAGCAACTTTCACTACGGAGATAACCAAGGAATCGCGAAAAAATCTCCTAATTATGAGTTAATTAAGCCCTTATTAACAGTTAATATCAATTTAGGGTCATTTGCAGAAAAAGTGTACCTGTTAATTTTTTTATGCGATCATAATACTTCATTTTAATCAGCATCGTGCGAATTTTCAGTTATGAAACAAAAAAGTATGTCTCTAATGTCACAAAAATATGTATGTAAATTGAGATTACTCAGTTAAGTTACTTCCATACAAAATTTATGAAACGATATGTAACGAAAGTGATAAAAAAAAATTCTCAAATTTGTTACATTACTACTATTGTATTGTACTATTGTATTATACTACTACATCTACTACGTCTACTATTGTATTGTAACAAATTTGAGAGTATGGGAGTAACTAAAGTGCGAATGAGAAATCTCAATTTTCATACTTATTTTCGTGACATTAGAGACATACTTTTTTTGTTTCATAACTGAAAAGTACGCACAATGCCGAGTAAAATGGCGTATTACAGTCCATGGTCGCATATAAAAATTAAAAGGTACACTTTTTCTGCAAATGACCCTTTACCCAAAGTTTTGAGTTTTTTTTTCACGATTTCATGATTACCTCCACAGTGAAAGTTGTTCAGTATGACCATCCCTAGTACCCTGTTCACTCTTGCTATACGACCCAAATGTCACACTGTATAAGTGGATAGAGACATCAACAGTAAGATAAAGTTCATAACATGTTACAATGCGGGGGGTACTCCTTGATGAGGATTCTTTGAATGGGTCGGAGCAAAAGTCCTGTAATCATTGACTTAAATTACGCGAGTAACCCGGTTCACTAATTATTTATCAGTACAGATGGTGATTTTTCTACGCACTAGTAAGATAAGTGGTTCATTTTTTGTCAAGCCGAAACTCCAGAGAGCCATCTGTACTGAAAAACGTCATACGATACACCTGCGAAAAGGAAATTCGTAACTCGTGTCAATTTAAAACACCCCCTTTAAAACTTCATTTTTTCGCACTTGTATCGTAATGAACTATTAAAGCATAGTCCGGTTTTGTACTCTTATGCTGATAGCAGCGTTTCTATGGTAACAATAAATTTTTGAGCTGTTCAAGTTTGCTGTTTCACGAAGTAATTAAAGCGGAAACATCTCAAAGCCAGAAGTAATAACAATTACAGAGCTAATAGCTGTGACGCTTTCAATGCAACCGCTAATTAACGGCCGGAATTGCAACTACTTGCAAAATTTGATTTATGAAGGACATCATTACAGTAGAACATGCCCAGGATCGCGCAAAGTGGAGGAAATGTAGCAGGAAAGCGGATCCTGGCAAAGGCCGGGATAACGCTAGGTAGAAGAAGAAGAAAATCATAAAAAATATTCAAAGCTATTCCGCGTATAGTTTTTTTTTCAAAGTTTTCCCCCATTTTTTTTATTTAGTAGGTACTCTTAATATGATTTCCACTCAGAATCACGAACTCATTCAATTTAGACAAAATTTTTGACCCAAGGTTTTTTCCATTTCGTTACCATATTTTCATACGTTTTTTATGACGGTAACAGAATGGAAAGTTCGGAAAATTTATCTAAATTTAGGGACAATAATTTTCACCATTAGGTTAGGATCGAAAGAGATCACAATTCTGAGTAGAAATCATATAAAAAATACAATTTATTGCTTCACACGTACACTTCCTAACACACAAACATACAGATAGATATTGTTTACTCAATAGATATAAGTATCAGTGTAATTAGTCTCGCTCATCTTTCAATAAATCTTTAGTATCATAATTTTTGTAAAGTGAATCTTAGCAACGGCTGTAGGTAATCGAAGTAAAACAAAATGTAAATCACTTCCTTTAAAACCGAATCTGGTCGCCACGTGACAGGCATTGCCTAGTGTGGGGCCGCAGGATATTTATGTATTAGTTTTAAGGTTTTTCATTTCAAATAAATAATTTTATTTAATTTTATACATGTGTATGTTTCCTAATTACATGCCTAAAACAATTCGGAAGACGGAAAGAGGCAATCACTATGAATGTAAAAAAAATGAAGTCGTATGCCCAACGGTGGGCGAACACATGCTGATAAAAAAGAAGAATGCCTAAAACGTACATACAGTCTCAATATAAACTCTGAAAATACATTTATTTTAGTAGCTGCAACGAGATAAACTAAGTGTGTCGCAAACACAACACAAAAACGGTGCCTACATGGCTTATAAAATATTAATGAAACTCTACGACAGTATTTACCGCCTTAAGCTCGATGCATTTACACGATTTTAATCCTATTCCAAGCATCTTAGCGCAACTAAAAAAACCTTAAAACGCTGCCTCTCTCGTTGTTTCGAATTTAAATTGACATGTAAAGGAGAAAACGAAGCCAAACGGGCGAAATTTGAATGTTTTTTATCAGTTTATTTTTTTAAACACCCGTAGACTCGAATTGGGTCAGATCGTGTTGCAGTATCTTTAGAATCTTAAATGAGTACCGGTATATTCTTTTATTTTCTTAGCACCGTTTTAAAACGTGTATTGGTTCATGTTACTCTTAGTGCTCAGCAGAATTCTGCCGTTCTCGCTTTATTTGTAAAATACGTATTTTTGCGCCAAATAAATCTAGAGTATAGAATATAATAGGACAGATGCAGTCATTGCGAAGGTGTCTAGGAAATTTGTGATTTATTATTTTTAAGCTAACTTTTTGCTGGTAGGACCTCATGCAGGGTCCGCCCGGATAGCTATCACCGTCTTACCCGTTAACCTGCCGCTAAATAGCAGTGTTTGCACTGCTGTGTTTCGGTTTGGGGGTAAGATAGCCGGTGTAATTACTGGCATAGATAGAGGAAATCCGTAAGTCCTCAGGGTAGGCAGCACATTGGCGTTTTTTTGATCACTATGTCCATGGGCCTCAGTTCCTGCTTTCCATCAGGTGGGCTAAGAGCTCAGTTGTCTACCTCTAACTCTTTAACCAATAATGGGCCATAGTGTTATTTCTCACCTAGGTGCAATAAATAATTGTAACTGCGTTCAACATCCATATTGATATTTTTTGTTCCATAGCACAAACTGTATGAAAAATGTTTTAACGTGTTTTTTAAAATGCTGTAACACAATAGCCTGAACTGTATAAAATAACAGTTTGTTAACTTCATCGCGAATAAATAAAAGTTGTGAAAAGCCCGGCATTTGTAAGGCGACTGTACCTTTTTTACAAGCTGTGCTGGAATCCGGATTTCGCCATTTTTGAGAACAACAAATGTGTTTAAAAGGCATTCTTCTCTTTTTTCAGCCAAAAAACATGGTAACATAAAGCCATACTATACAGAGGACACTTATGACTAAGGAGCAGATGTTAACACAATTTTATTAGCTTAACTTACTTTTTTAACCGACTTCAAAAAAAAGGAGGAGGTTCTCAATTCGACAAAAATATTTTTTTTTTTGTTGTATGTATGTTACCTGATATCTCCGAGAATCGTAAACCGATTTTAAAATTTCTTTTTGTGATCGAACGTGTATATTACCCCGAGATAGTCCCATTGGCACCAAGTTGGGGTCTGATGATGGGATCTTGGAGAAATATTGGGATCTCTTCAAATGTTATAGGTATGGCGCTTTTGGTCATTTTCATTCAGTTACAAGAATTTGCATTCAGAAAGTAGGATTTGAGGAAACCAATGATGGAAATAAATCGGGGATCTTGGAGAAATCGGTTGAAGTCGGTTTTTAATTTTTTTAATTCAGTAATTATTTACAGTTAAGTTTATTGTTACTTGGAAACTTAATTATTAGATTAGGATGAAAATTTGCACACGCTCTGAGTTCTGATGACAATGCATGAGTAGCTAAGAAACTTCATTACAAATCCAATATGGCGGCCTCCCCAAGATGGTGAACTGGCAGTTTTAAATCCACTCCCATGATTTGGATATTAAATGAAAGAATTTGCTATCAGGAATACGAAAAAAGAGTGCTTTATGATTTTTTTTATTGTTAAATCAGCCTCCATAGCCTAGTTAGCACTATCTCTGCATTCGAAGCTGGAGGTTCCGGGTTCAAATACCGGCGAGGGTATTTGAATTATCACAAATATTTGTTTCTTTATCGTATCGTAATTATTTTATGTACGAGTATTTAGGTATCTATCTATCTATTATATTAAATCGTCATTTTGTACCCACATCACAAGCCCTAATTGAGCTTACCGTAGGACTAGGTCGATTTGTGTAAGAGTGTCCCAGGATATTTTAAGTACACAAAAAGATGCCCTCACCCGAAATCGAACCCCAAGCAGCTCACCGGCAAGGCATTCGAAATCAGATTCGTTATAGCGTTGCTTCGAATCCTACCGGCTGCGCCATGACGTACCTCAATAAAACTATGAGGTCCAATTAGGACTAACTACACGGTGCTCGCGAGCATTCACAAAGATTTTAATGCTGAATTCCTGACCATATTTAGAGTCTTTATTGTTATATAAAATTTCCTGAATTCGGCTTAGTTACAGGGATAATCAACTTTTTTTCGAAATAAGTTTTTCGACGTCACTCGACATAAAACTTCTTTTTGATTACAGTGCTACCACAATGTGTTCTAATATTACCACACCTTTTTCTTAACAATCAAATAATAAGAATAGACTTGACGAACTAACATGTTTCATAAAAAAATAATTAAAATAGATAAGCAATTTTAACAAATTGTTGTTCTGATAAAAAGGAAATGTTGAAAAGTATTAAAAAAGTGTAAAAAAAAGAAAAAAAAATATTTGGTGGTATTTGACATTAGGTTCATAATATTTTTTGTTTATTTTGATGTCTGGAATGCATAGTTAAAATCTTTCGCAATGCTCGCGAGCACCGTGTATTGTACTTTGTGCATCTAGGGAGGTAAGTAAGTACGGTACGGTATTAGTAACGAGAGTATTCCGCTTACCGACCTTGATGCATACAATGTTTTTCATCACACTTGCGGACAAAAAAAAAGTTTTAAGACAAAATATGATTAAATGACGTATTAAAATTTAATTAACTACCTAGGGAATTTTACTTTTCTATAATCTTTTTCCCGCAATGCATGCAAGCAATGGCGCACTTAGAAAACAAGTGTTGAAAAATGTATTAATATTACTCACATGTATATTAACATATGTATATGCACAAGGCCTATGTTCAGCAGTGGACGACTATAGTGCTGATGATGATGATGATGATATTAACATTATCATTCTACCTACTCTGCTGATTTAACTACAGGGGCCGTCAATTCCACCGTGCTACTACCATGGAACTTAATCGATTTGTGTAAGATGTTCGAAGATAATATTAATATTTATGTAGGTACAATTTTACTGCAATCGACCCTAAAGATGACGGTTTCCTTGAGAATCGCCGACAAGCGACTCAGATACGATGGTAATCATTTGGTATTAAAGAGAAGGTTGCTTACATTTTTATTTTCTTGTCGGTTAGGTGCGAGTTCCTCTGTCGCGACCCTTTATTTGGCAACGCTAACGCTGTGTGAAATGTACGCGTTATTTTTGCAATGCTCAAAAAGTACGCTTATTAAAGGTATCTTTTTTCCAGTCGTATAGGGACTTTTCGTAATACTTTCCTGCACGGTTAAGCTATGTAGTACGGCCGTGTTTTTTCCTCCATAGGCTTTTTGTTACGTGTAACTACTCACTTCGTGTTTTGAGATCACCGACACTCTTACAGAAAATGCCCACTTTAACACTTGTGTCTTAAGTAGCTAATTTTTCATGTTATGTCTGGTCTACCTCTACCTATTCGTTATATTAAGTTTATACCCTCCTATTCATGAAAACGTTAGACGCGTACCTTAAAACTGGAAGGCCGCTCCATACTCGTGAATGAATCACGTCAAAAAGTCGTGAAAGCGAGTGTGGAGTCGATTTCGCAATGCGCTTGCGTATTTCCCACACTCGCGTTTGACTCTTGGCGTCGCGGTTCGCTCATGAGTGCGGAGCGGCCTGAATGCCAATATCAAAATGGCAAATAAGTATAATATAATAATTGCCTAATTAAGATTCGATAGAAGTTTATGAATTTACAGAAGGTTAAAAAAATCTGTTGTTTTTTATGTATTCGTACTTTCGTATATCGCCACGGTTTAGTGCTGGTAACAGTAATCGTGAACGTTTAAATCGAAACTGAAATCGTCACAACGGCACCCCTCTCCACAGCACATTAGCATCCTAAGTATTTGCATAGATTCCACTCGGTTACAGCCACCTCGTAAACAATGCTGCCAAAATTAGCTGAGCACATTCAGAACGAAACGTCGTAACCGCCACACAATCTACAATAAAAATATATATCCAGTTTTGCACTTTACTGCTTTGTAATAAGGTACCAAAAGTGTATACATTTCTTTGTAATTCATGTTCAATACGCTAAGCACTTGTGACGTTCCTGACACTGCGATGCCGGATAGCGGGAGGAGGACATTTGTGCGACATGAACGACGCCATTTTTAAAAGTTAAAGGTTTTAGTTGCAGCTTTTTTATCTGTGGGAATCTGGGTTTTCATTTTCGGTTGTTGTTATATACGCGTGGTGACGGCTGGATATTTTTGACACTACTCTAACTCTTCCTGCTATGCTATTCTCTTATTCATACATTCGACGCTGCGTTCGTCAACGAGCTCGACATCGAGACAGCCTTGTCTAGAATCCTAGCTGTTTTATTTGACATTAGGAATCGAGGCTGTGAGCGAGGTTGTGGGCGAGTTCGTCGCTGTTTTTCGTTAGAGAATACAAAGTTCGTACATTAAACGTCAAACTCTCGACGCAGTGTAGTTCCAGCTCACGCCGCATTCGTCGCCGAGCACTAGTGTCGTTTAAAGTACATTAGTGAATACCGTTTTTAGGCTCGACGCTGCCGCAGCGCTGACACAGCGCTGACAGCAAGGCGGTTTCCTTAGTGAATAACACTGCTGGTGGCTTATGATGGTCCCGTGTTATCTATTTATCGTGCTCCTCATCACTTTCGTACTTACATAATTGTTAGGACGTGACGGCGACAACGACAAATGATTAAACAGGGTACCATCATAAGCCTACTGAGTCGTCAGAGTCGACTGAGGGATTGAAGTTATTGACACTGATTGAAATTATTGAAGATTGATGACGGGCAGCAGCGTCATCATAGTGGACACAATACTGCGATCGCCAACACGCTTGCCCTGCGTGGCAATAATGGCATCGAATGCAACCATCATCATCATCATCATCAGCTTATGATAGTCCACTGCTGGACGTAGGCCTCTCCTATTAAGTATGCGTTTAAACGCATTAGGAGGTAAATGCCCGTAATCGCCACGCTGGGCAAGCGGATTGGCGATCGCAGTAATGTGTCCACCATGATGACGCTGCTGCCCATCATCGATCTTTTATCAAATAGTGTCAGTGACACTTCAATCCCTTAGTCGACTCTTACGACACCCGCAGGAGGAGTTGAGGGTGGTGACGAATGCGGCCAGCCCACCACAAACTAGGGTAGTATTGGTGGCAAAGTATGGTTGAAAAACCAAATACACATGTATATTTTATGTATTGTAAATATTGCACAAAATAAAATAACTTATAAATTATTAGCATACCTAATTTAAACGTCTGGGATGTGTAATCAATCATATATATAGCCTAAATTGCGATCGCTTACCTATGGTTTTTAAAATATTTTGTGACATAAATTAACATATTTTGACTTAGATTTTTTAAACTAAAATATTAGCGCGAAAAGGGTTTCGAACAATAAATATTCGAACATCGTATATTTAAATGCGTTTCTTTTTTCTGTCAACCGTACCCTTTGCCACTAAAAGTGCACGATGATAACGATCACTACACATAAACATTACATAACACAATTTATTAAAAAAAAAATTCTCCTACTTTTTCCCAATCAGAATTTGATGATAAATAGGCCCCGTAATGGACTTAGTTTTCGTAATTTTGGTACACCTGTGTAAGCGATATCCGTCCTGAAAAACTAGAATCTAGATTCCTCTTTCTCACGAGCCTTACTCGTACAACGAGTGCCCGTGACCACACATAATGAGGCCGGGTACCTATGTAACAAAGTGGCCCTAGTGAAAAAGGGTGCAAGTGTTCTATTTTATTCAAATTTCTCGCCCATTTTTTTGTTTGGTCATTTTTTGTTTTCTTCTGCTACCGCGTTAGAGTTACTCAATTTACTAACTTGATGAGAGAATGTATCTTATTTTAAACTATTTTGGACCGTTACGCAATGGTAAACGCATTTTAGGAAACGATTTTGTTACTGAATTGTCTTTGTCTTGTAACACGTGTCAGACATGTAATAGACAGAAAATCTTTAATTACCTAGCATATGTAAAAAAACTTAAAAGTGTATTTTGTGGAGGCTTTTAAAATACATATATTTTTTTCAGATATGACTTAAACTCCTAGAACATTTCTTGCTCTTTTAAGCACAGGAATATGCTGTTAAAGTTTTCCCTTACCTCATGGGCATCTTGTACATCTGGTAGCGACTGTACTGTACAGTCGACGTCAAATATATCATTACGGTTTAGGCACCAAATATATATTTCATCATCATTAAACGAAACCTTTCACCAGGTCATCAGTCCACCAAATACATATTTACACGACTTTAATGTCTAGGCAATAAAGTCGTTTAAATATACTTTTATCACCTAAACGGTTATGATATCTTTGACGTCGACTGTACACTGCAAAAAAGTACGATTGTCTTATTTTACTGTCGCAGGAACTTTATAAGGAAAACAATATCACTTGTTCGGAACTTTTACTACTCCTACGCCATTATTGGGCACATGAAATGAATCAGACATTTTTTATAGAAAATCGAATCGATGACCCCAATATGGCGTCATCTCGCGTTTCCTTGGAAACCAGGCACTTAGGTCTATGTAATGGATTCTCTACGAACAAATAAAACATGGAAGCAGCACGCCATAATAAATTGCCTTTCAAAAACGGTCCTGATGTTTAGTTGACAAATGTCACCCCGTCTTCAATGCATCACGGTAATGAATTTCAATATCAACCTTTAAAAACTTAAACTGCCATTTAAAAATAGTTGTGATTGGTCCATCAAACTTTTGATTGGCTAATTGGCTATATTCTATAACCATTTGTCAAAGAGATTGCGCCGAAATATGCGCGGTGTTAAGAAAAACGCTATGTCCTGCCCATCTTGGCACAATTGAACAATTGTGTTTGGGGGCATTTTTGAGCTGGCGTTAGACGTCCATGTTCATGGTCGCAGTGGATTCTTAAATTTACATACCAGTCCTTGAGTGATTTTGTAAGTCTTTTAAAACTCTTATAAGAGCTTAAGAACAAGGGCGTCTATACAAAATTATCGATCTAAATGAGTCAATGTCAAACAGGATAAATTAATAAAATTTAAACCGACCTCAACTGGTTTCTGAAAGGTCCCATCATCAGATCCCGTTAGGTGCCAACGGGACAGTCTCGGGATTAATTTAAAGTATGCATGTAACGTCAACATTCCGTAGCAAGTTTGAGAAAAATAAAATACATTTTCTTTTGAAATTAGTGACTGTCGCACGGTAAACGAAGAAAACAAAAAATGTTCAAATAAAAAAAGGGCGGTGAAATTTAAATCCTTTTGATAAAAAAAAGGAAATCTGGTCATGATTCTCGGAGATATCGAATAACATACAAAAAAAACTGTAGAATTGAGAATCCTCGTCCTTTTTTGAAGTCTGTTAAAACTATCATAGTTATGAAAACTCATTAATAGTGGGCTAAAATAAAACTTTTTCGAACATAATAGGAACAGCCGTGTTTATGCTGCGGCCACGACATTGGTCTAAGGCGACCGACGGAACCCTACACTGGGGATGGCCCGACATGCTTTTGGCCGGTTTTTTTAATTTTAAATATTGATTCTAGAGGAAGGTTTTAGTATGTGTACCGCCGTTGTATCGATGTTTTAAATGTACACATCTACTTAGTCATGCTGTATGCCGAAAAACTTCCCGCTTTTGAACAACTACGGAGCCCTGGGTAGTTTTATGCGATTATTCCGTCGCACCAATCAATTCATTACCATTCCCAAATTATTGACAAACTGCGTATAAATACTGGAGTCATTTTCAGTTATCTTGTAGCAAACGCATGTTTGTCTGCTATTTCTGACATAATAGTCTCGTTTGCCTTTAATAAACGGAAAATGAAGTGATGGTAATGAACAATAAAAATGCATAAACAAATCACATAGAAACATCCCCCTACTCAGCAGGAGCACATGATTGGTGCGACAGTATGTCGCCGCGAGATAGATCTCCCGTCCTTCACTAGCTATATTAACAAAAGAGGGATGGATAGACTATCTCGCGGCGAGATACTGTCGCGCCAATCATGTGCTAAGCTTACTGAGCATGGCCCGACATTCTCTTGGCCGGTTTTTTTTTAATCCGCCTCCGCTAGCCGCCGGAAGCGG